>JACEIK010005958.1:37105-99466 GCA_018107945.1 Datura stramonium
GTTGCTAATATCTTCATTTTTATTTTACATCTTAGTGATCATAGAATAATATATAGCTTTTCGCATTATTTATATAGATAATGTTTACGAGGAAAACAAAAACTATCAAATATTGTATAATTTAATACTGATTTTTATGCATAGATTAAGTCATTCAAATCCAATCAAACATGATACAAATCAATACTAATTTTATTCAGACGACATTAATATTTTTCAAAGGTTCATTAGGAGATGTTTCACTCAGTATTCATTTTCATCAACATTTAATTAAATTCAATATAAAATTATTACAAATACATGAAAGGGCGGCACATTGTACCAGTATGTGGATCATATATATCAAATATTGTATTAGTGATTCACAAGATTTTTCTTTTATTTTCAAGATAAAACCTTTATTCAGGACCATAGGACAGGATAAGTCCCATTGAATCATATCGTTATTTGTTAAGATATAAAAATTTTAGAGTAAACGTGAGATTATTTTTATCTTGTTTTATTTTGTTGAATTTTTTTATTGTGAGAAAAGCATTCCTATAATTAATCATACTACAATTATGATATCTTTTATAATACTTTTAATGTGGTTTTACAATCTCAGAATTGCTAATACCGTAAAAGAATATCAAACGATCTAGATGTCTTTCCTCAAAACTTTTTTCATTTGGAATCCTCTAAAAAATCTAAGATTAATAAGAGTTACAACAGTAATAAATTCATTAACGGTAAAAAAAAAAGTACCTGAGATGCATGGAGTTATGATAAGCAGAAGTTTGTGAAGCTTCCTCATTCTTATTTTCTGAAGTGTTACTATTTTGAGACCTAAATTCATACATATAAAAGAGTGTTTAAACATAAAAATGTAATAGAGTAATAAATTAGAAAATAAAATAAAAATATTTTTTTACAATCATGAAACAAGAGATATCAAGGATGATAGCAGAAGAATAGCTCTCTTCAAAATCTTACAATTGAGGATCAAGATGCATCTTATTTATAATTTAAGTGTAATAAATTTTATATATTCATAGATATTTTTAATTTTATAATATTAATGAATAAAAATATAAATTAGATTGATGAAGTTATGTTTGTACTCGCGAGTCGATATTGATTTGCAAATATAAATTAGATTTATGAAAGTATGTTTGCATTGTTCCGAATTCGACATTGTTTCACCAAATACACTAACGTTTAATTTACTATCAATTTCAATACTTTTATTGTAAAACATAATTATATTTACAAAATCTGTTTAAAACTTAAAATATTTTCGGTGTATAATAATTATTAATTACTTTTAATCTATTAAATCAAACATTATTCTAAATTAAAGTAACAAGACAACAAGCAAAAGAGCCTATTAAGAATTTGTAAATTTAATTGAATCGTCCACTTAATGTTTTTATAGTGTATGAATAAATGAGTCACGCCATTATTCATAGAATTAATTAATTAATAAAAGTGGATTACAAAGTTTTGTTATTTATTTATTTCTTTCTCATAAATATTTAACTTCAAATATCTTTTCTTATAAATAACTGATAGCTAACTTCAAATGCAAGACAAGCTAAAGAATTTGAATGTTAATTCGTGATTTATGATTTTGGATCATTCACAACTTTGAAAATTAACCTTTTTCCTTTTACTATCTCTTTATTTATGTAGTGGATTGAATAATATTATTTCACTTTTATAGCGTATAGTTGGTAGAAAAATAAATGGAGATTAACATAAATCTTACATAGAATAAATTTTGATATGCGGCAGGCTGATCTCACACGTCCTGAAAATAAAGAAAAAAATGCAAAATAAAAAGTGAAATTATCAAGTTATATTTTGTATAAAGTAAAAAAAAAACTAACCACAAATTAAGAAGAAGTTAGCATAAAATAGGCCAAATTAAAGTCTTCTATTAAGTTTTGTGAAATTGATTAAGTTTTTGTGTTGAAGGCAAAGTTGTTTGTATTTTACTCCTTTTATTTTCTTTATAATAACAAAACAATTTATTCATATCCAAAATATTTATATTAAAACTTAGTGATAGCACAGCTTTCTTATATATAAGTTGAGTTAAGATAAATATCAGAACTATTACCTTGATTAATGATAATTCTAATTGTATGAAGAGCAGGACTAAAGAGATCTATGGTGTGCAAAGAAGAAAGAAGAAATGGCTACTCTTATAGAAAAGCATGTAACCTCAAATAATGCTGACAAGTGGGTAATAAACACAAAAAAACAAACTTGAACAATATTGTATATACTTATCCTCACGATATTTTCATAAATGCATAACTGCAAGATAAATGTGCTTACATGTTCACATTTATCAGTTAACCTGATTAAGTAATACATATTTCTTATTTTAATTTTTAACGGCTGAATTAAATTGATTAATACTGTATATATTAACCGCGGTGTTTGGATGGTCATTAGGTATTGTTTCATAATAAATAAATAAATATATATATATATATATATATGCACACATACATACTAGTGAATTTATTCGCGCTTGGTAAATTTGAGAAAATTTTAATTTATGCGCAAAAAATTTATATTTGAATATTAAAATATTTTTAATCTATAAATCCGTATAAGGGACTTTAAGTTTTAATGTGTTTTATATATTAACATTTCATGTTATATTTTTTTTCTAATTGTTCATTATCTAAGAGTTTTCTATGTCAAAGAGACATTTGAGTTTTGTATAATCTATATAAATATAACTATAACTTTTTAAATGTGAAGAGTTTTTAAAAACTACTTGGTCTCTTTATGCGCATATGTGCAATAAAATTTTAAATTTAATTTTTAATAATTATGATAATTTTAGTTTTTTTTTAATAGAATTTTTTCATATATATATATATTCAAGCCCCCACCTTGGTAGGCATGACTGACACCTAATGCCATATTAGAATATGGGCGGCTGGATGAACATAGGCACTATGATGCCTGCAGCGACTCAAAATCAAGAAATCAAACTGTTATATCTCGGCTATAAAAATAGCCTCGGGCCGATAAGACCGCACAACACCTGTAAAAGAGAATAGCTAATCCAGCCAACATGACGGTGTAGGTATCCTATGCTGGCCAACAATTACCTATATTTTTGATTATAACGAAGGAAAATAAGCATCTATACTAGACCCCTGCACGACCAACGCACAAAATAAGACATATGTAGGCTTACGGCTGACAACAACCAACTAACTGAAAACTATTGTCTGCAAGTCTCACAAGAGAAAGATATTGATCGGGACGGGGCTTTGACATACCCAAATACTATACAAATAAAAGATGATCAATCTCTACAACTGTGCTTTAGATGAGAGCTAGCCAAACTACTGACCACTGAATAGCTGCTAGGTCCCACAATTTGTCTATCTAAATCTGCAGGCAAGTATGCAGCGCCCAAGTTGGGCATTCAATAAAAATACATGCGAATATGAAGCGATAATGAAAAGCTGAATAAACGCTAATAGTTGAAAGTGAATAGCAAGAAGGAGAAGAAGATAACCTATAAACTTTCTTATTCATAACCTGCATCCAGTAAATCACTACACGTATATGAGCTGAAACTAGACAACTATACATTCATAGGCTATAACTAGCGAACAAGTATACAAACTAGAACCTATTTGGCCCCCCATAAGCCACGAAAGGTACAAGAAACACATAAATAACCTACTGGGTCCCCATAGCCCTCGCAAGTACACTTCAATCTATATACCCCCATCCAGGTTCTATGATTCTATTGGTGCTATAGCCAACCTGTCTGGCTTCTGGGTCCGCATTTTAGCCTGCTGGACTCCTGTAACTATTTCTGAGCCCAGTGAGCTCCTGTAACTGCACCCTAGGCACACAAGGCTCGACGAGGGTTAGTGATGCGTACAGCATAAAAAGTTCCATATGTGGATGGAAAAACTGTGGCCTAGACCAGAATATGGTTCTGTTGGACATTATATAGCTCCTTGGAGCGATCAATAGCCTCGTAGGCGATAACATTATCATATATCTCCTCTGAGAATCAATAGCCCCGTAGTATAGCGACATAGTTAACTTATTTTGGCCAAAGTTGGTTAATGGAAGGCTCCTAGGTGGGGTCAATACCATCTGATATACTATATTAGTCTCAATCTAATAAGTCAGGCGTATCTGGATCTTATAGCTTGACGCGACCACTACTCGCCCTAGAATAGTCTGTATAGCGCCGCGGGCACCTGGGTTCCTATATGCGATTGGGGATCTGTTAGTGATCATAATCTCTAATAGTCAGATAGAATAGGGCGAGGTCCGGAGTAGCCTAAACGATACTCTGAATGTCATTATAGGACAATGATAGCTCATAGGCAAACAGTAAGGTTGCAGGAGATCAACTATATAGTTCCCTCACTTAGAACGGCTATAGGGCTTCTACTAATCAGACATGCTCTAGTAGGTCAGCCTAACCTTTACAGATAGCTTACCATAATTCTTAGTCTGAAGGCCAATACTGCACTATCATGGTTCTAGTCCCTGAGAGCTTAACTTGGTCTGTTCAGATTCCTTATGTCTTTACTAGAAGATTCTTAACCGTGGAAAGTCTATACGGACTTGGCCACTCATGACACCCTTTGTACCTTAGTATCTTACAAGAACAATCTAGGAGCGTTGATGTGCTGTGAGTTTACAGCACTTTCTGCACTCAAAAACTAAGAAAAACATGGACTTAAAATTGTGCTTATATGGGTATAAGGCACTTTTTCTTTAATTATAGGACAAATAGGTGTTGGAGCAGAATGTACAAAAAGATATCACGAAGATTTTATAAAATGGGCTAAAGTCACAGTCTCGGTACGAGCCATTAGGATGATGCTATGACCCTTACTGAAGATCGTAAAAGTTCAGATGGTTGAGTTGTGAAGAGTACATCCTACGACTCAGTACGAGTCGTACAACAATTGTACGAGCCGTAGCGAGTTATGGAAATATTCCGAAGAATTGCACAAGAGGCTGACTCTAACATGGATAGACAGTACGAGTTGTGGCTTAGGACACCAGTAGTACCATAACACTCGTGAAGAACTTCAAAAGAATTGAGAATTCTCAAATTCAAGCTATGAGGAAGAACAGTACGACTCGTAGGAAGCATGTACGAGTCGTACCAAGACCCAAACATAGCCAAATTTCCAAGCAAGCCAAGGACATACTGATATGATGCAGTTATACAATCCTGCTATGCGCTGTAGGATCTGTCGTGGCTCAGGCGGCTCCAGTTATGAAAAATTTACCTATTAGCTTAGAAAAGGATTCTTCTGTCTGTATAAAATAATTTTTATGTTTTATTTTCAAGAGTGGAGACGTTAGAGAACTTTGGAGAACATAGAGACAACATGAAATTGAGTTGATTGGCTTGTGATCACTTTTTCTTGATTTTTCTTGATCTTTTTGTGATTGTTCTTGATTTATTTAGGTTAATCAAAAGAGTTTTTTCTCTCATCCACAATTATAAGTATTGATTTATGTGTTTAATTAGAATTGCATATCACAACCTTGCAACTATGAGCAGCTAAAACCTCCATAGCTAGGGTTGTGGAAACTATGGTGGATTAATGAGCTGAGGTTACACAAAAGTGATTCCAAAACCAATAAAAATGCTTGTATTGTAATTCTCTTCATACTTAAACGCTTCTTAACGGTGTACAACGTTCGAACTAAAATTATTTACACTTGCTTGAGCCTAGATGAGGTTGAGATTAGGAAAGAGTTACAACAAAGCGTTGATCTTGATGATCATTAGCATTAACTTGAAATTTGTGGTGGCAGGATAGTTAAATTTGAAACTTGTGATAACGAAGATAGTTTTAAAACCGCTCATGAGACCTGACCCGGTGATTGAGTATAGTCATAATAGGGAGGGAACCAGTCGTTTGGATCAACCCTAGTTATCAGTTCTCCAAGTAAGTATTGAGATTGATCACGTGTGTATACCCGAAGTAGTTATGAACCCATGGGAATACAAACCTAGTTAGTCTTAACTCTTGATTTTACACCACAATTTCAATCATCATTTTTTTTACTATTTTCTTAAAACCCCAAATTGGAGTAACTAACCAACATGTTAACTTACCGGTATTAGTCTAGATCTTTTATAATTCTTGTGGGTTTGATCCCAACATCTCTTTGTGGGTTCTTTATTGACAACATCTGCTTCTGGCTGGCGAGGAGAGGTGGTTGCAGGCATTATCAGGCGTTGGCCTCGCATTCAACTACTGATAAGGTTCCCTCATATGTACCCATGGGTCTATCTGACTCGTACAACTGGGATAACTTCCTGGGCAGCCTGCATGACAAGCACCACGTCGAGTGAAACTAATAGTCATTGGCAGTAGCTAACTAGATGGCAGGCTGTGCTCATTTCACGGGGCAACCCTAGTGATGTTGACTCTAGGGTAGGACCATCCAATTCAAATTTTGGCCTGAGTGAAGGTATGCCAACTGCCTCTGGCAAGTTTTACTATCTATACGAGCGTCAACTAAAAGTTATATCACCCGTCTGCACCTGATGCTATCCAACTGCAAATCTATACCCAACAATAACCCTAAACTTCTAAGTCCCCTTGGCATGATAGAAAAACATCAAAATCCTACAACATAGTGACAGAAGGACAAAGGTCTTACTATGATACTTCTAGTGTGGATCTCACCTAACATACTCTTTCCCGACGAGGATACTTTAATATATTCTAAAATACATTTTTAACAGCTAGCCACAACATCTATAAGCATTATCTACAACGACAACTAATACAACACATGGGATCATTACTCCGCATTCAACCACTATCGTATCATTACCGACGAGAATAACTGTCGAAGAATAAGCCTTAACATACCTCGAATGTTGACTTTTATCCTCAAAGCGACAACCTGGAGCTAACAATTCCACCCACTTGCAGCACATTGCCAGAAATAAAGCTAACAATAGTAGAATTAAAGCAATCGATGGTATCTTTTGGTATTATTAATAATAACTATAATTCAACTCTATTTAATTCGGAAAAGCTAATAATTTCTCAAGAGTTTAGAAGGGATAAATTCTTACCTATTTCATGTGGCCGTTTAGAATCCAACTTGGAGCAATTCTGACAACCTTTACCTCAGTGGAATTTCGATGTACAGGGCAATTTTCCAAGAAATAACTCCGCAGAGATGCTTCTCGTGGGCTTAGAACTTGTTGCCCGAAGTTAATTTGCATTTGGATGGAGTTTGATAGCATAATTTGATGAAAATTTGATGAAGTTTACGTATTCTCTCTATTCTTGGCCGAAATATATATTTTCAAAATGAAATAAACTCAACCCTTAAAACATATATATATATATATATATATATATATATATATATATATATACTCAAGGCGGTGGGCAGGGGTTCGGCGCCGCCCACGCACTGAGTAGGGGCCCCGTACCGCTCAAGGCGTTAAGCGGCTGGCCAAGCACGGCACACGGCGCCCAGATGCACCCTGGCCTCTGGCCCCGACCTCCTGCTCGCTCGACTCCGTACTCGTTCGTACATTCCCTGCGACCTTTCTCTCTGTATGCGTCATACTCTAAAACCCTCGCTATACGTATGCATTGGTTAAATTAAAGGAACTTATAGAAGGTGTAACATCCTCCCCCCAGGAACACTGGTCCTCGAATTTAATCTTCAAACTTAAAAAGACTCGGCTCTTTTAACTAGTGCCATAAAATTTTGGCAAAGTCTCCTCTATAATTATGGACTATACGAAGAACCTAAAATGCAGAAAAGTCCAACACAAGCGTCACACAGCGCTACTTGAAAGCAGCATTATGGGTCTTCCACATATATATGCAAACAACTGATAATAACAGTAACCAAATCCAGCTGTATAACATCTAAAATGACCTCTCTTTAACTTAAATTGTCTGAGTCTATGTATCATTGTCGTAGTCGCATCATTCATAGTTTTCAATTCATTTCCTAAATTTACATTCCCCTATGATACTCTAATAAGCTATAACTTTGGTTCTCAAGATGGCTCTTGTAACTATCAGAGTCCCTCTGTAGAATAGTGCTTCTGTACCTGGAGCATCCTCAATTGAATTAATTTGAAACAATATCTTCTACACGCTTGTGTAATGTTGATCAACGGATCCTAGCCTAGAAGGTAGCTCTATCTCATAGGCCACTTAGCCATATGGAGGATCCGGTAAGGCCTAATGAATCTAGAGGGCTGAGCACGCTTTATCCAGATGAATTCCCTTTATTGGTGATGTTTTCAGGAATGCCCAGTCGTTTCTTCAATCCTTAACTCCCTACGCCATACGCTAGGGTAGTACCTCGAATAACCTAATTTTTGAGTACATCTTTCCCATCGCTAAACTTCCTTCGTTTGGCTGATGAATTAGTATGCCCAGTTCAACTACCCTAAATTACCTGCTTCCAGGTCATCATTTGAGGGCCTACATTCCGCCTATAACAAATCTCCAAGCATCTGAATCAAGTGCTCTGCTTGGTCATTTGTCTGGGGACAAGAAGTTGTACTCAAGTTAATCTGCATCATAATCTGACCTAAAATCCTTTCCAACACCTACTAGTGAGTTGTGCCTCTCTGCCAAAACATACATAAACACTGAGGGCATCATGGCAATATTTCTTTAGCATTCAACTCAGCGCAATCTTTAACTGAAACATAATTCTGACCGACAAGAATGAGTTGACCTCACTAGCTGTTTGGAAAGGACTCGATAGGGTTAAATTTACACCTAGTACAAAGCAACCCTGTACTATATTCGTGCTGATTATTATCCACTTCCATGCACGGGCGGCTATCTCCTGAATTAGTCTGCCCGGTTCCTACTGCCCAACCTTCCATGGCTGGTTGTGGGCTCTATGCTACAACTCAACAATATCTTCCCTCTTCCCATGCCATTAGTATGTCTCTCTTTCCAACCTTATGCGTTTTCGTTAATGCAGGTGGAGGAAGTAAAAGCGGACATGATGTACCTTTGCTATAGTCTACTAACGGGTCTGTCTTTGGAATGCAGGGTCGATCTCTGGGTCTCATGACTCTGCACCTTATTACCTCAAGAGCCAATGACTCCCTCACGGGCCTTGTCCTGCAGGCTGTACTAGGTTAGAGTCTTTGTCCCGTCCTTCTTACCTCCAAAACTGGTGGTAATATTGCGGTATTCTAGGTTACAACTTCACTGTCAGCACAAATGTCAGCCCAATGCTCATTCTTCAACATTCTGTGGTGGTCATATACTCTGTCAATCTACTACAACCTGGAAGTGATTGACTTTCCTCGAGTTAGATACTCATGCCTTCCCTTACTTTATAATGACATGGGGTTCGTTCTCTATACTTTTAAACTGAAAGCATATTACTGGCTAAATCTACCCACCTATATCATTTGACCCGTGCCTGGATTCCAATTTCCCTCATGTAGTCTCTCAATCCTGCGACATAACAAACAAGGGCCATAGCTACTATTCTTCAGTCACCAGCACACTGCAGGGTTAGTCTATTTCTAGCAAACCTTGCTATTGCTGGTCACCATTTAACCCTTGATTCTCACGCGTACTTGACTGCTACTAGCAATCTTAACTGCCCTCCTGATTTATTACCGAGGAAGGCCTAGGTAACTTTGTAAACACTAGGGGTCTTAACCACTTTCTAATCCTTCTCGAAATCAACAGTTCTAGCCCTCCTTTACTAGTTATTCTAGGCAACATGGCATTGATAATTACACCTTCTGTTGTACTAAAGGAACAAAATGAATGAAAATACCCCATCGTTCTATGCAAGTCTAAAGCACAAAATCCAACAAATTCTAAAAGCTGGAGGTACAATATACCTCAATCCTTCGCATATTTTAGATAACCAGCATTAGCCTTTTTGTCTAATTCTAAACATCTACTAGGTAAGCCAATATATATATACTATACTCTAACCTCCTATTCTGAGCCTGAAGAAGGAACCCAGGGACGATGCTGGCATATCTTCACCTTATGAGATTCTTGGTGCCCGGAGGATGCTGGGGAGATTAAGACATTAGCTTTGCCAAAATTTGTGTCCCAATTGTCTCATGCCTCAAGTTGCTGCCGCTTGTCATTGCATTAGCTAACTTGTGGCTGACTAAGGTCTATCACATATCAAACATTATTCTAGACGAACATAACAATGGAAAGCTTAGGGACTTATCCTATACAAGTCGACTCTATAGCACGATCTGAGAAGAAGGAGGTAACTATACTATCATGCCTTGTGGCCTCCTATCTATAAATTGTGGTGCTCAGCACATTTATAAACAAAGGCTCTACTAGACACAGCTTGCAGACTCCTTGGGATATAACCTGCTCGGATACAAGTTTTCCTTACAGCAGGAGGCATGGCTAATGCCACACTAGAATCTGGGCTGACAAGTGACATAGAGGCACCTCTGGTGCCTACTAGCGACTAGAAATAGAGAAAATAACGGGCTATATCTCAGCGTAAATACATCCCTCGGTCGACAAAGCCATACAACAGCTATAAAAAAATAGCTAACCCAGCCAACATGACATTAAAAAGGATCCTATGCTAGCCAACAGGACCACCATCTTTGTCTAGTTATAGCGAAGGAAAATAAGTAGCTATACTAGGCCCCACCACGTAACAATAAAATAAGACATACATGGGCCCCACACAGTCGACAACAACCAACTAATTGAATACTATCGTCTGCAAGCCTCTAGGAGTGAAGATATTGGTCGGGACAGTGCCCCAACCTAACCAAATGCTATACAAATAAAAGATAGATAAATCTCTACAACACAGCAGCTCAGGACAAGGAGGCTGCCATCTCTTTCTGAATAAGTGTTTGCTAGGAGGTCTCACAATCTATTTGTCTCTCCTAAACCTGAGGCAAGTATGCAGCGCCCATAGTTGGGCGTCGGTACAATTTGTACCCGAATATGTAAGCCAGTAATGAAAAGGTGAATAAACTCTGTGTCTTTGAAAGTGAATAGCAAGAAGGAGCTGAAAATAGCATAAGCTTTCTTATCCATAGACTGCATCTAGTAAATCACTACACGTATATAAGCTGAAATTGTACAATTATACATTTATAGGCTATAGCTATAGCAAACAAGTATGCAAACAGGGAACTTAACCTGGCCCCCATAAGCCTGGAAGGTACAAGCAACACTGAAATAACCTGCAGGGCTATAAGTATGTAAATATATATAGCCCTATCAAGGTTCCTACAGTTATATTGGTGCTATAGCCAACCTACACATTACGGTCCGCATTTGAGCATATTTGGACTCTTTGTAATTGTTAATGCAGGCCAGGTGGGGTCCTGTAACTGCACCCTAGGCACGCACAAGGCTCGACGAGGGTTAGTAATGCCGATACGACATAAGAGATCCATACGTGGATTGACATAACTGTGGCCTAGACCTAAATATAGTCCCATTGGACGCCAATATAACTCCTTGGGCGATCAATAGCCCGTAGGTATTAACATTATCCTTATAGCTCCTCACGAGCAATCAATAGCCTCGTAGGCGACGACACAGTTAGAAACCCTAAAGTTGTTTAATGAAAGGTTATCCTAGGTGGGGTGAATCCCAATCTATATAATGCATATTGGTCTCAATCTAGCCACTCAAAAGGCGTATCTATCTCTTTCTGACATGCTGACGCCGCTACTACTTCCCTAGGATGATACGTATATTTGTCAACAAGCACACCCTGGGTGCCTATATTTGATCAGAGAGGATCTTGATAGTGACCATAATCACTAATGGTCTGAATAGAATAGGGCAGGTCTGGAGTAGCCTAAACGATACTCTGAATGTCATGCTTAGGACAATGATAGCTCATAGGCAAGCCGATTAAGGTCGCAAGAGATCAGCTATATAGCTCCCTCATAGAATGGTGGCCAGGGCTGCTACTAATTGGACATGCTCCTGGGCAGTCAGCCCTAACCTTTCACAGACAGCTTACCATAATTCTTAGCCTAAAGGTAATACTACACTAACACGGTTCTATTCCCTGAGACTTTAACTTGGTCTGTTCAGATTCCTTATATCTTTCTTTGGACGATTCTTAAATTCTGGGTAGGTCTATCTGGACTTAGCCACTCACAGCAGCTGTACCTGAGTATCATAAGAACAAGCTGGGGCATTGGCCCCCGCATTCAACTACTAATAAGGTTCCCTCTGTAGGGTGCCCACGGGTCTATCTGACTCGTACAATTGGGATAACACTCCTGGGGCAGCCTTCGCGGCCAAACATAAGTCGGCTAAACTAACGGTCATTGGTAGTAGCAAGCTAGATGGCAGGCTGTCACTCATTTCTCCTGAGTGACCCTAGTGCCAGCGACTCTAGGGTAGGACCATCCTACTCAAATTCTGGCCCTGGAGGCGTGAAGGTACGCCAACGGCCTATGGGCGAGCTTTACTATCTATACAGTGTCAAACCCCAAAAAAGTTATATCGCCCGTCCTTCGATACTATCCAACTTACCAAATCAGGCCCAACAATTAACTTGACTCATCAAAATCCTACTACCATAGTGACAGAAGGACAGAGGGCTTACTGGCGCTTCTATTGTGGGTCACACTAACATACTCTTTCCTGTGAGGGATAATGTAATCTATTCTCAATATTTTTTAACGGCTAACCACCGTCTATAAGCATTATCTACAAGCGATAGCTAATGCAGCACATGGAATCGTTATCCACATTCAAAACAGGTCGTATCATTATACGGCGAGAATAACTTGCCGAAGGAATGGCCTTAGCATATCCCCAATGCCGATTTTTATTCACTCAAGCTGTTTCCAACACGGGCTGCCAATTCCACCCTTGCAGCCTTTGCGATGAGGAATAAAGAAGTTTTCAATAGTAGGAGTCGGCAACCGACGGGCACTTTTCAATATTAATAATAACTATAATTTAACTATGTTTAATTCGGCCGAAAACTCACAATTTCTCGGGAGTTTAAAAGGGAGAAATGCTTACCTATTGTCTATGGCCATTTAGAATCCAATTTGGAGCAATTTTGACAATCTTTACTCGGTTGAGTTCTGATGTACCGGGCGAATTTTCAAGAAATAACTCTTCAGAGATGGCACTAGTAGGCCTGGAACTTGTTACCTGAAGTTAATTTGCATTTGGATGGAGTTTGATAGCGTAATTTATTGAAAGTGGATGAAGTTTACATATTCTCTCTGTTCTTGGCCGAAGTATATATTTTCAAATAGAAATAAACTCAGCCCTTAAAGCATATATAAACACATATAAAGCGGTGGGCAGGGGCGCGGCGCGCCCCGCCCATAGCTCCAAGAGTCGTGCGTGACGTGCCCGCTCAAAGGCGCCGAGCTGGCCAGCACCAGCCAGCAGAAAGCTGCTCCAATCCCTTCTAGCCTCTACCCTAACCTCCTGCACGCTCGACATTGCTCTTTCGTTGATTCCCTGAGCCTTTCTCTGTATGCATCGCACTCTAAAACCCTCGACATACGTAGCCAGTACATGGTTAAATGACATTAAGAAGAACTTACGGGGTGTAACATATATATATATATATATATATATATATATATATATATATATATATATATATATATATATATATATAAAGTACTCAACATTTTCTTAATAGAGTGAAACAAATAACATATTTTTATAAAAGAAAAATAATCTCTCTTAAACACGCTAGTATATACGATGGAGAATAACTCTTACTTTTCTTTAACGTAACTTGATTAATTTGAAAATATTTTTTCTTCATTATTTTCTTAGTTAATGATGTAAGTTGAAACCTTATTTTTTTTTATCTTTTAATTACCACTCAAATAAATTATACTTTCTCAACTAAAATAGATGAATAAAAATTTATTAAGTCAAAAAGCTATTAAAAAAACTAGAATGAAAATGTAGAAGAAATAAATTAAGAGGATTTTAGAATATTTTGGAGGGATTTAAGAATTACTTTCACAATTCTATTGTTAGAAAGAAAAAATGAATAAAACTATTAACTTTTTAAAAAATAAGGATAAATCAATAAATTTCTAAAATGTTTTTAAAAAAACTGTAAGTTCATTCCGTCTTATCTTTAAATTTAAGTTGAAAAAATGCTCATTTTCTGTGGCACAAATCATTTTTATCTACTTTTATTTTTCTTATTCATCTCAAAACTTTTCATAGATGTCAATCTTGTAGAAATTTGTAATCCTCATTATCAAGAAGTTACATAACTTCAATGTCAAATTTATTTAAAAGCATATCTAGTAAAGAAAGTATTTAAAATTAATTCTCAATCCAAGTTAATTCTTTCCACATTAGTCTTATTTATCTCTTTTGATATAAGCATGACTTTGCGATCATTTATTGAAAACTTGAATTTCCTAGATTCTTCCATGTTAATTTCAGTCACAACATTGTAATGTTCTAGAGAGAAAACAACCTTCATATTATTACAAATTTATCGTATGAAAAAATTAATTATTACAAAAAAGAAGATAGAAAGTCAATAGATAGAGAAATACACATGTGTGCTTAATATTTCTTTCCATCCATTTTGCTACTCTAATATTGAAACACATCAATATTACTCTCACAAATAATAAACCAACACCCCCACACATAAAAGAAATAGGCAAAAAGCTTCAACAATATAATATTCAACCAAATAAGGATTTATAAAAATTCTAATAAAGTTAGTAAGTAATTGATAAGAAAACAAACTCAATTCTAAAGAATAATTAGATAAAAAATAAATTTAAGAGAAAAAGGTAAAGAGAATTCTCACCACACATTACCGAAGATGCTTGGCAGGATATATATATGAGCAATTTTCATAAAATAACACTACATAGTAAATAATTATACAAAATAATATGTTTTATCTTAGTACATAAAGTAATATTTTTATGTATTTTCTGATACAAATTAATGAAAATCTTAGTGTTGTATCAAAAACTTTCAAACCCTTAATTTTCCTCCGCCTCTTTTTAATATCTAATTAACTAAAATTGCATATTTAATGGGAGAAAATATCTCTTCATTTTGATTTTGATTTTTTAACTATATTTAGAAAAGATTAAACAATTAATTTATACCTGCAAAAACTTCAAAAAAATCGCATATTTCGTGGAGAATTACTTTTTGATCTATCCTGGTACTGATACATGTATCTAAACTTAGCAATCTACATTTAGAAATTGATACATTTATCTATACTAATAGATATCAAAACTCATCTATCTAAATGAAAGTTATGTGTTTCACTAAAAATATTGATATATCCTAAAAATAGATATACAATCAAAGAGTCTATATTCTGCAAAATTTATAATATTAGCTGTTTTATAAATATTATTAATGTTGCCCATACATTGATAAACATGAGGGTAATTTTCCAATTACTAATTTATTCAAGATACTGATATATGGGCAATAAAGCCATAATAGACAAAGATTTCCTAAATTGGTACACAAAGCAATATGGGTAATTTACATTCTTGTATCACTGAAAAAATTTATACATACTAATAACAATTGAAACAAATGTATTGATACACAAAAAGCTATATATTTGTGCATAACAATTCAAAAAATTATCAAAAAATATGATACTGATACATGTATAGAAAAACTCTGCATCTACCTAAATAAATGTTATGTATTTCACTAAAAAGTGAGTATACTATTAAACATCAAAATATAAGTACATATACAAATATAATGCATAAACATAGTATCATCAATTTTCAATTGTCAAAAATCAAAAAACGAGATACACAGTCAAGGTACTTAAATAGTAACTCTACTTTAATTTCTTTGGCAATGGTGAAGAAAATTTCTTCATCAGAAAGATTTCTAGTCAAATCCGAAGCTTCAATTTCTCCAAAAATAGTAGATTGCTAATATAATTTTTTACATCTTCTTCGCCAAAAAGTTTAAATCATTTTTTTGCTCCAGAGATTTACAAATTTGTATAGTATTGAACTCTGTTTCTGTAAATCTAACAAGACTTCTATGATAATTTTCTTCTTCACTACCTCAACCGGGATAAAGATAAACTCTAAATGTATCGTCATGACTGATAGAGAGAGAGTGGGGAGGGGAGGGAGAAAACAATTAATCACCAGTTGAATTGATGAGAGAGAAAATTTGGATGAAATTTTGTGGGATTTGGGAGAGAAATTCTTGGGCAGTTATAATGAGAGAAAGAAAAAAGGTTAAATTGGAGAGATATACAGTAAATTGGAAAGAGAATATAGAAAATTTGATACCATATTAATTATTTTTTTAAAATATGGTAATTAAGCTACTTTCTGTAATTATATTGCTATTTTTACTAACTTTTTAATAGGTTTGCTAATTGTTTATAAATAACTAGTTAAGTTTGATTATTTTTTTTATTTTTTTTATTTTTTTTATTTTTTTTATTTTTTTTATTTTTTTTATTTTTTTTAGTTTTTTTAATTTTTTCATTTTGTTAAAATAAAAACCAAGTTAATAAGTAAAAGATAAAGAAAATTAAGTAAATTCTATATTTAAAGTATTCAACTTATTTTTTTAAAAATAAGAGTTAAATATATAACATATTTTTGGTAAAGAAAGACAATCTCTCTTAAATAATTTGGCGTGCTAGTATGTAAGATGGAGAATATCACTTATTTTTTATTTAACATAACTTAATTTTAATTTTTCATTATTTTTGTAATTAATTATGTAAGTTGAAACCTTATTTTATAAATATTTTATTTTATTCTTTTTAATTACTCACTCTCCAATTAAAATGAATTGAATAAGAATTTAGGAAGTCAAAAGATATAAAAAAATTAGAAAAAATATAAACTAACATAAATTAAGAGGATTTTAAATGAATATAAAAAATATTGGGAGTGACATTTACGAATTACTTTCTCAATTCTATCGTTAGAAATAAAAAAATATGAATCAAACTATTAGCTTTGAAGAAAAAAAAAGAAAAATCAATGATAAATTTCTAGAGTAATATTTTTCAACTGTAAAGCTCATTCCATCTAATCTTCAAATTTTAAATCGTAGAAAAGAAAAATGCTCTTTTTCAGAAGCACAAATCATTTCCATCTCCTTTTATTTTTTTCTTATTCATCTCGAAATTTTTCGTAGATGTCAATCTTGTAAGAATTTATAGTCTTCACTGTCAAGAAGTCACATAATTTCTATGGTAAATATATTTATAAAAGCATATATAATAAAATAAAAAGTATGTAAAATTATTCCAATCCATGTAAATTCTTTCCACATTGATCTTGTCATCCATTTTTGATATTAAGCATGACTTTGTTACAATTCTTGAAAACTTGAATTTCCTAGATTACGTCATGTTAACTTCAGTTACAACTTTGTAATCATTCTAAAAAAGAAACAAACAACACTTCATCTTATAGCCCCAAATTTTATCATATGTAATAAATTAATTCAAGAAAATTAGAAAGTTAATGATAAAAAATATGTCACTATTGTAATATTTGTTTATCCATTTATTACTCTAATATTGACTTCATCAATATTATAAATAACAAAACCAACACACACACACACAAAGGTTTCCATCGATTCTTTTTATCAGTAGTACCTTTTTTGAACCTTGTCAATGATCAAGATTTAAAAGCTATGAGGCAGATTGCCATTGGTAGAGGCTGTCCCAGAGAAGTGGCTTCAAAGAAAAAGGCAAAAGCTTCAATAGTATAACATTCAACCAAATAAGTTAGCCAAAACAATTAAATGCAGAAGGTTACTCAATTCAAGAATAATTAGATGTATAGTTTGGCATAATCCTCCTTGAATCGGTAGTTTTGACTGGTAGAAAATAAGTGGCTTTGGTCCAACCTATCCACCACCACCCAAATAGAGTCGTACTGTCATTGAGTGCAGGGCAGCCCTGTGATGAAGTCCATATTGATCTCTTCCCACTTCCAAGTAGAAATACTGATATCTTGAAGCACACCTCCTGATCTTTGATACTCAACTTTTAATGTGATTCCACCAATAGACTACCGTGGAGTCACGATACATCTTGGTGGCACCTGGATGTATCGAATACTTGGAACCGTGAGCCTCATGCATTATTCAATCTCTCAAATCACCAACATCCAGAACACACAGACGACCCTGATATCGAAGCACACCATCTCCCCCTTTGGAGAAGACCTCTACCTTCTAATTTTGGATGGTTTCCTTCATTTTTATCAAAATAGGTTCCTCATCCTTTCTAGCTTTTACATCAGTCACCAAGGATTATTCTTATCCGTTCTGAATAACGACACCACCATCCTTCGAGTCATCAATAAAAACTCCTGCAATTCATGATAAGTATTTTGAAGCCCTGAACCGATTTTCACCTTTTATGCTTAAGATCATGCCAAATACGCAAAACATTCAAATCTACCCGAAACTCATCTAGAATCCCCTGCTCACAATCCAGATGTACAATTTAATCATAAAACCCATTTCGGATCAGGTTGGAATCATAAAATTACCAATATAAGATTGTTTGATCAGGGTGGCCGTGATCACACTTAGCCTCCTCAAAGCTCATAACTTCAATCAAAGGTTCAAATCACTCTCGAATCACCTCAGGATCCATGAAAACTACCCAACTAAGTCATAAATTACCATCCGGAACCAACAAAGCTTTCAGAACCCAAATTCGAGCTCGTTAACCTGAAATGTTGACTTTGGTCAAACCCCTCAAACTTCAAACCTTTCAAAAATTGAATATCTCACACCCCAATCTTGATTAGATCATCTCGGAAAGCGGTGTCATCCACCTCTACAAGTCATAAATAACAAAATGAAGGTACAAAAGGTTCAACCCAGGATCCAGACCAGCAATCATAAATTACCATATAGGTTGTTGCACTTCTTGGCTGACTGATAGCTGCACTTCTTGGACTTCTACATGCCCAGTAGCCCATGGCAAGGATAGGGAGTTACCTTGAACGTACCCATTTTAACCATCATCTCCATCATGGAGAACATCTATAGGGTTTAGAGTAAGGGAATCATGAGCATGAATCATTTAAGAAATCTAATTTGGGCATATAACTGATATAGCACGATCTTATGAGTTGATAAGGAAAATCTTAGAGGCTGAGTTCATAGAGCTGAGTGTGCTAAGAGGCATGAGTTCACATACGTAATGAGGGTCATGACATGAAGCTGAATGGGTAATGTGGGATCGTTGATTGATGGGGTTACCTATCATGTTAGGGTTACGAACATAAGCATGAGTTAGGCGTAGCAATAGAGCGAAACATATAAAGGGGAATGGATGGACTACCCCAAGATACTATTAATGGAACTTCCTTACTAGAAAAATCAAGACCTAACTTGGCCCTTCACTTACCATTTCCCTACCATCCACGAAATAAATCTCATATTAAAAGAACAAGGGATCCCTTACCTTCCCAGCCCATAGTAGTTCTTGGAACTAGCAATCATGGTCGGTTCGATAGGAAGGCTTATAGCATACTTGGGACTACATCTGGGCCCCGGCTTCACTTGATCTTGATAACTTGTCCCCATCCTGCTAGGATGGGCGATTTGCTTTGGGAGCTCTTGATCCGATGATTGGCACACCGACTCTACCCTTGCCCTGCTTGGCCGATGAGCAATTCCTACGCATGTTTCTGACATCCCCACATCTGCAACAAGTGTTTGAACCTACCAAACACTTCCCTATATCTACCACAATTCAGGCATGCTGACTTGCTAGATAGGGCTGCTAGAGGTGCGTGGGTGCAGCCTCTCTAGCCGTCTCACTTGGCTGTAGGGCAATCCTTGTGTTTATGCCCAGGCTGTCACAATAGAAACATACATTTGAATTTCATGCACTTTTCTAAGATGGAGTTCTTCCTACAACACCCGCAAGCTAGGTAAGTAATCTCCCTCACCAGGGGCTTGTATCCCCGCGAACATGAGCTAGAAACTTCTGTGGGTTGAGGCGACTCTCACTGCTGATCTAGCCAGACTCTCCAGTATTCAGTCCTGGGCCTTTTCTTATCCCTTTCTTCCCCCTTGCTCTCCACCCATATTCAAATCACCAAACTTGAACTTGCTCCTCTTGATCTACAGACCTAGTAGTTTCCTCCTTCTCAGTAAGTTTCACTAATACAATAGTCATCTGGTTAGAGCTAGGTGATCATGGCCCATATCAACACTCAGACTGCGGCCTCGAGTTCTACATCTCTGACTTGCCCGAACATAGGATCCATTGCGGGTCTTGAGAACGGATGACTCCACGATGTTGATTCTGCAAAGACATGTTTCCTTACCACATGCGCAATTGAAGGAATGGAAATTGAACTCACACATTCAAAGTAGTCATGAAGAAAGAGAGGGCATTTCACCAAACTGTAGCCTCTTTGTGCTGAAGACAGTGTTGTTTAGCATTTATGAAAATGACTCTGCTGGCAGAATTTAAGTGCCTGGACACTTCAAAACCTATTTATCACAATGCAAAAGTTTAGCCAGGACCAGACATGACCAGTTTGATGGAAAAAATCTTAAGTAGATGATGTGATACAAACATGCTTCAACTCATTGATAAAATGGAAAATGATCATATGACATGAGAGTCTAACATGTTTGTGTTCACGACCATACGAATCTTAAAAACAATTACCACTGTGTGAAAAACTCTGGTGCATTACATTGGTGGACAGATTCAAACTCTGCAGTGTGACAGAGTATAAATAAGCTGGTAAAATGATGCTTGAGATGGACTCACCACTGAAAGTTGGATACTGCTCAGAAACAATAGTGATGAGACCAGATACAGATCTGAATTTATATCATAAAATGATGGTGTATTACCATGCCATTATTATTACATGTAGCACCTTCATCGAGTATATAGGTAAGTAGAGTGTAGAAGTAAAATGGATAGTTCATACCATAGTTCATAAGTAGGACAACATGATGTAGCATTAAATCTGTCATAGCTGATGGTCAAAGGTTTTCCCAAATTGTGTGTAATCAATTCATAATCGTAAAAAGTTTTATTAAACTTGACTTGACCAATTACTAATAAGTAACATGTAATCGCGAGATCAAGCAAGAGGAAGTTGTTCTTATCTTCGCGATATCCACTAAGAGCACCACTGTTGACCTGTCAGCCCTGTGGGAAGTGTTTCAGTACACCATAAAGATGAAACCACTGAAAAGAGGTGTGTTATCTTAATAAAAGCCCCATTGGCAGAGACGTATCATAGAGGTCTGGTGACCTGCATTGTGTAGTTACAGGCCATTCCTTGGATTTGGAGCTGCAAATCATTAATACTGCTCTAAAAATATATATATAGCATCTGTTGCTCCTGAATCACTTCCAGTCACTATTCTGTTTTTATTATAATCATTATAGCATGTTGAAATCACGTGAACTAGCCGCTGAGAAATAAAACATGAGCATAAAATGTAAATCACAACCCTTAGGTTCTTTACCTTCTTCATGTGTATATACCGTGTCACCAATTATAATTGAATTGTTTGAGAAAGAAATGTATATGATGCGTAAATCATAATAGGCTATGAACATCAATTCATGAAAATCCTGCAACAGTCTGCAATCCCATGAAGTGGGCTTGGTTGCCGGGCTATAAAACTAATGGCCAGCAAAAATCTACCTTGGTTATAAAAACATGAAGTTTACCACATGAGAAAGTTAACTTCATGAGATGATCGTAGGATTTCACCAGAGTGAGATGAAAACTCCACCCAGGTATCAATGAATTTATGAATGAGAGGAGTTGGGCATGAGTGTAAACAATTTCACCCATTCATAACCCTACATGCACGAGAAGAGCTGATTCTCTGCTCCCATAATTTCCCAATGAAGAATTGATTGAAAACTTGAAAAACGAGGGTTGTAGTCCTCAAACCTCCCAACTTGTAGCCATGAATTGAGTTGGCTTGAATGAACACACCCTTCTTAAAACTCACTGTTAGAGCTTAACAACGCTAGTTTGAGGACCTCTGTATTAAGAATAGCGAAAAATTTCGCCAATAGATTTCTTGGAAAAACTTCTCTGCTGAAGTGACCACGAGCGTCATAACAGACCATTACTCACTCCAACGGTCCCACTACACCCCTCGTTGCCACCCTCAGTGGAGTCTCCAGATCCCCTACCACGACGAGATAGAAGAGTGTAATCTCCCAATGACTCTGTTGCTACAGTCGTTATCCTCTTTGCCTTAACGATTCTTTCCAATGGGTGCTGACAACGGCCCATGGCTGAACAACGGGTCATACCACAACTCGTTACTCCCCTTGATCCAGAACTAACCCTCCACCACGACTACCTTCAAAACAACACAACGCCATCATGGGTCATTCTGATTCCGTCACTCCCTAACTCTAGTCTGCAATATCTTTACTATTTAACGAGTTTATTTAGTCCCTACAATGAGTCGTTAGTCCCTATTGAACCGTTCTAATAAAATTTTCCAAACATCGCTACTTTTCATTTTTAAATCTCGGGTCTAATCGTAGGCACTTAGGGTGGGCATAAATATTAGGCCCATTTCTGCAAGTGAAGGTTGAGCAACTAAATGAAATTTATAGTTCTCACTCAAGGCTTATGAGAGTTCGTCCTTGTATAAGAGAGGATGAAGTTGTACCATGAGTGGAGGTTGAGCTGAAGAGAGAGATTGCCCACAGGACTTGATGTTGGTTTGCTCAGATTTAGGTTGTTTATGGGAAAGCTGAAATTCAGTGGTTTGAGACCTTTCAAATTGACCATGTTTCTCCTTATGGAGCAGTGGAATTGGAAAATCAGATGGAACAAATTAAGATGCAGATGGATAAAGGTCAAACAATATTTGGAGTGGAGATGAAGATGAAATGAGTGGAAACGATTTACCTTGAAAAAGTTTGAGTAGTCAAGGAAATCACCGTGTCGCGGCGTTAAATCAGGTTGTTTGGGAGGCAGCCCAAAATTTTAATTAATATTGTTTTGTTCATTTTGATCAATCTTGAACGAAGGGAGCAAAAAGTAGACCTTCAAAAGGAAACACATGAGAATAATGTGACTACGAATGGTTAAATGCGGGGAAGGTGGATCGACCGTGTTTCATACTAGAAGTTGATGACCAACAGAGGGAATTCGCTTCTTCATTAGTTGAAAATGTGCATTCTTTGCGGTTGTTCTGAGGATCTACCTGCTCTAAGATGCTTCAAAACTGGCGACTTATGACCGATTGTGGCCCCTTGAATCCTCAAGCGTGGCCACGAACCAGTTTCTTTGTCTCTTTTTTCTATATGTATATATATGTGTGCCTTCCATAACTGTGTGTGTGAAATGCATGCAACAATAATAATTAAAAAATGGTTTCAAAAGACCCGTTACTTCAAAAGTAATGAATATCTTTCATCCCCAATAACTCTTGGGTTTTCCCCTCCTCAATGATCTTGGGCATAATTACATGCCCAAGTGCTGTTTTATAGCTTAATTTAGTCGGGTTTTCTAATTATACATACATGTAGATTTTGTATGCAGGGTGGGCATCACATATGCTTTGATTAATTCTTTTCTTTTGTAAGGAACCTAAAGTATGAGAATAAATAATGATAGGTGGCCAGAGGAATGGAGTTGGGAGTGAATTGCAAAGAATTGGCAAAGACATGCCACTGGCAGGCTGGCGCCAGTGTAGCGTGCCACGCTATGCGTGTGCCGTGCCAGGCGCGACCACCGTTGTGCATGCGCGCCGGCATCAGTGTACGCCAAGGCTTTGCGCGAGATGCTACCCTCCCAGAAACGCCTGCACTGGTCTCAAGTGTAGCTCAGGAACTGCTGCACGCGCAGGCCATTTCACACTAGCCATCGCGCAGGACCAGTGTCGTGCCACGCGGCTATCGTGCCATGTGCCTCGACCAAAAAAAGGTACAAATGCAATTTCCGATGGCACGCGTTACCTGCAGTGGCACGGAAGTAAAATTGGCCGTTCATCTCCATGCCACGGAACCATTTCATGCCCGGCCAAGGTGCAAATCCATTGCTATAAGTTCAATCTTTAGTTCCTAAAATTTGTCTGAAATATTTTCTGACTTGAGTAGAGGCCGAAGGAGAGACGAAGAACTCACCTAGGGTTCACTAATTTACATTCTCTTTTACCTATTCTTGTAAGTACTCTACTTTAATGATGTTTTAAGTTATTGTACGAACATGAATGGCCAAAACCCTTCTCCTAGGGTTGAGAAATATACAATCTCAATTGTATGCATGAATTAATTTGGTTTTGATTGTTAATTGTTTGTTTATCTTTGTCTTTATTATGGTTTCTTTGTGTGATCTGTGAAAAAATTACATGTTAAGCTAGGTAAAAGCTTGAAAAAGAGTAGCCTGGCAAGAACATAGAATGTAGGGAGTAAGTTCTTATCTTTCGATATGATTCGCAGGTAGGATAAATAGTATACCTAAATTTCCTTGCTTACGGTTGACAAACGGGATGATAGCAGAGACTTCCAGGCCCAGGAACCATCCACTCCACCACTCCGTAGAGTATTAGTTGTGAAGAAAACTGAGTTGGGTTAAATGATTAGAGGTACGAAAGTCCTAAATCCAAAGGCACAAGCCCCATGGCTTAAATCCATGTAGTTGAATTGCCAACGAACTAGGATGTCCGCATCCCCGCTCAACGGTGTAGTTGTGAGGCTAGTTTGTCGTGTTTAGAGGCTCAAGACATTAAACATCACATTTCAACAACAGCAGATGTGATTGGCCATTTCATCATGGCATGAATAAACACAAAAGTGATTGCATGATTATTCGGCCCCTTAGCTCTAGATTGCTTCATATATTTATTTCAGTTGTTTGCTTATTTTCTAGTTTATTTATAATTTACCAAAAACTTCTATAATCAACACTTGTGAATGTTAATCTTACACTTGAACTTGATAATTCACTGAATTAAGTCCAGTACCTGTGGGTTCTTCAGCTATTAAAAGGGCCACTGTATGCGCACGACCGTGTGCACGAAGTCGCTGGAGCGCAGCAAGTTTTCCGCGTTGTTGGGGACAACATTGGTGAATTCATTGTGTTCAGTGTTAGTGTTAGTGTCTATTTCTAAGTCATTGAAATTTTTTTTTAGTTTTAGATTTATTTTATTTTTGTGTTTAGTCTGATACCCTTCTTGATATGACATCATGGAACACAAATAAATTGAATGGTTTGGATCTCTGTTTTTGAGTCTGTCTAAATTGTGGAGGACTCACTTGTGTATTTCTTGTCACATACGATATATATGGTGGTCAAGATGGCCATTAGGATGGTTGTCTAAATGCGTATTCCCTTCTACAAATTCTACTACTGATCCTTCTATTATTTTGATGAGTACAGGAATGATGAAAGAGGACTTGGAACATAGCTGGATTGAAAAACATGTTAAATAGTTACTGGCAGAGAGTAAAGCAATGAGGGAGCAGATGGAAGTATTGGGAGTTCAAACCAAGGAAAATGGAGAGGCCTTAGAAATGATAAGCGCCAAGTTCAGGGAGATGTTAGCTAGAGCTGAAGCTTGCTTTGATTTGCAAGTGACAGTCTTATGCAATACTCAAGAGGAACTTCAAGGAGAAGAAAAGGGTGAGTTCTTGGAAGAAGATCAACAATTGGGCTCACGAGAGTCCCGAGTAGTCTCACACATATGGCCAATCCAGTCATGAAAAGAGGAAAGATAGGAGTTCCAACCATTTGACATTAATGATCAAGATGTTGATGTGGAGAAGGTTTACACAAATGAGGTCAAGCAACAATGCAGTTTCAGAGTTGAGGTGTATTGTACCTCGAAGCATTTCTTGACATTAAGTTTGGTTACAACCTAGAAATAGAGTCTTCCAAGCTTGTAGAGAAAGGTTGGGAGGAACAAACCACGCATATTTTGTTGGCTGATTCTGAGAGACAAAAATGACTTCTAATTGCAGTAAGGGTCAGCTAAGTTCCAAGAAGGCAGCGTCTACTGCTTGGTCCTTACAATGTTTCACCACCACCCCTGGAGCTTAAGAGGAAACTGGAAAAGTGAGGGTGAGATTCATATCCTCAAAGTGGAGGGAAAAGTGGTGAAACTTGATGCGTCATGCCGCGACGTAAAATAAGGCGCTGCTTGGGAGGCAGCAAAGGTACCACGGGTACAATTTTAATTTTTTTCATTTGTGTTTATTTTGTTTATTTTCCTTCTTGTTGTTGTTGTTTTTGGTGGTGGGTGGCACAGTGGAGGGAGAATGCAGTACCCTTGGAGGAGGAAGCCCAAGCATGAAAGAAAAAGAGTGTGGGGTCGATAATATGTGCATTCATTAAAAACATGCTGTGGATTAGGCTACAGAAGCCTGATTATTCTCGCCCCTTTTTAAAGTTTAATTTGATGCTTTGGGGACATAGCATATTTTAGGATTTAGCATGAGAAATTTTAAAATTTTGTACTTAATAATTTCGGGTGAAGTTAATGCTTGATATGGTATTGGTTGATGAATAATTCTTGAGTTGAGCATGATACACCCACCCGTTGGGCTTTTTTTGAAGTTACTCCGATGGAGGGGCACTTTGAACCGATGAATCAAATTTTTCTTTGTCTGGCACGTAGTTGTTTTTAGTCATAGTTAGGGACTGTTCTGACGATTGATGGATGACAACCGTATTAGTGGAAAATTAAATTAATAATTTTTGTTTTAATTATTATTTAATTGGTTGATATTATTGTTATGTGCTATACACAGTTGGATATAATTGTTTTTAATGTTGAAGCATGCTAACAGTTGTATAACTCTTTTGAACACCTAGGCTCTTGAATGTGACTCGATGTGCTTAAAGATGAATTGTGTATTCTTGTGATTAGGCTGAGTTAGAGTCAGTTGTCTTTGAAATTATTGTGTATTTGTGTGTGTAGATTTTTGATATTTCATTCTATTGTGTAGTGTTTAGAACTTACCTGAAAGGTGTGTTTACAAACAAAAGGCGAAAGTGTGGGTGGAGATGATTTAGGCATTTCTTTGGAATGAGCCCTGAAATTTTTACCCCTCTCTTTACCTCCATGAACATCTGATCCTAGTTAGCTCCATTGAGCCCTTAGCCTATTCTTTTCTTCAAGTGGTTTAATCCTTTCGTTTTATTATCTTGAATTAGATCCAGAACTCCTAAGCGCTTATGTGAAAGAAGTTAAGGAGTGCGGCGTGAAATAAAAAGGAAAATAGTAGTTGTGGGAGTTGAAAAGAGAATAAGGTTAGTTGAATTTTAAAATGAATAAGAGTTAGCCAAAGTAAAAAGAAGAAAGGAAAACCAAAGAAAATTACTCAAAGACTCCGTACTAACAACTTAATTGATCGATGAGATGGGAAACAAAGAGGAAAATAAGGTACAGAAAAGTATAAGAGTGAAACTCAGAGGATGGAAGTTCCTAAGGAGAGTGTGGTGTATTAGCGCTTAGGTAAGATAGTCACTATATAAGCCATAATAGTACCTACCCGCCCTTAGCACATTACAACTAAATCAGTCCTACTTGATCTTATTTTTCGAACATTCTTAAATTAATTGATGAACTTTAGGCAACTTTGGTCTCAATACATGTGGCATGTAGTTGCTTTGTGAAGTGAGCCCCATTTTCTCCCATCTCACCCATGCATGTCATAATTTGAAAACATATGAGTGAAAATGGGTAACTCTCTTGTTGTGAGGGCACATGTTTTGATGGGTTAAAATTCATGTAAGGACTGCCAGTCGGTTGAATTACATGAGTTTGTTGAGATTGAGAGTCGATTCTTGAGGTTAGGAAGTGTTACACCCCCGTAAAATTCTTGACATGTCGATGGCCTATTCGCATGTTGGTTAGAGTTTTAGAATGCATACATACTATAAAAGGCCGGAAGAGCCGGACAAGCGTCGCATCGAACCATCGTAGGAGGAGGCCGGGCGGAGCCCCTGCGGTAGCGGCGTGCCACGGAAGCCCTCCGTGATGGCCAACGTGCCACGGAGGGTGTCCAGGCCCAAGTATAAATAGCCCCACTTCGTTTTCTTTTATTAATTTTCCATTCTTATTCTAGAGCGAACAGAGAACAGAGAGGAACGGGTTTCAATATAAAATTCATCCGATTACGTCGTCAAACGCGGTCCCAACTCAAATTAACCCTGTGGATACTGAAGTATAAGCTCGAGAGAGCATTCCAGCGGAGTTAGTTTCGTGAAATTCGGCCGGCGGGCCGTGCTCCTACCGAGCTAAAATAAGTGGAATCAGCTCCAAGTGGTGTCAATATCTACTCCTAGCCCTAAATTGAGCATTTCTCCCTTTTGGACCTCCGAAATGCTTGAGTTTTCAGCTGTTTTTTTGATAAGTCAAAGATTGGGCAGTATATATATTTAAAGTAGTGTTTTCTTTCGAAATATTGATGGATTTAGTTCCTTCTATGAATATGAATGCAGTTGGAGGAAATAGCTAATTATTGGTCGAGCTACGCCAGTTGGTCAGAAAAGTCAAAAATGAGGTATGTAAAGCCGGTTTCTTCGGCAAGCTAGTAGTTCCGGTATAGTAAAATAGCTCAAGTGCCGGTAGGAATGTTTTAGAAACCGCATATCATGTTTAGGCTCAAATTTTAGTACGATGTTGGAAACATCATGTCATGTGTAGCGTGAACCTTACTAGCACGTATATAAATTCTAGTAGAAAGTTTCCAGAAACGGTACAACATACCCGGTATGTAATCTAGTAAAGAGTACGTCGGGATATTATTTGTGTTATTGAGAAACTTAGTAAAGCAATACTAGTGCCGTGAAATTATTTCAGAAATACCAGAATAGTAGCTTAATATAGTTTAGGAAATCATGTTTACATGAAAATTAGTCATACAACATGATTTTCAGCAAATACTATATCTTGTTTTGATGTCGAATTCAGCACAATATGGCAGTATATATATATCATTATCAGTTTTAGCATAATATGTATGTATATACACATTACTATCATTAGTTTCAGCATGTAGCGTACATAGTTTATATTATTAGTTGGGCTTACTGTATTGTTTTGGGCTGGATTACCTAGCATTCTTGAACGCCCCAGGGTTAATAGCTGTATCGACTCGTCCATGGCCGAGGATATTTAAATACGGAGTGGCATGTCGTCCCCCTAGAGGCAAGATGGGAATGTCAGTTTCCCCATATTTTGCCTTGGTCAGCTTTTATACACCCCCGTCCAGCGGCGGGTACGCAGTGTTGATTCAGGGAGTCTTCCGGACTCGGGCATAGTTATAGTTAGGGAGCTCCAACGGGCCCCAAGTGCATACCAACGAGGGACCGGCAGGATGCTTATAGCTACTAGAGGAGATGGATTCTGACCGGGGTAGGGGTATAGATTCGGTGTTGATTGTACCTCGGCTTATGGGGGCGGGTAAGGTTTATGTGTGTTATGCTATGTTATGTTATGCTATATTACACCACGTTATGTTAGTTATGAGTAAGGCAGACGGTAGGATGCCCTGCGTTGCAGGTATGACTCCTACTCCTTCGAGCGTTAGTTAGGGCAGTCTTAAATTCATACTTTCGACGATTACAGTCTATTTCTTTTTACTTGAGTTCTATCAGTTATACTACTTGTTTTGATTATTTCCAGTTGTTGCTTTGGATACTCAGTACCAGCAGTACTGACGCCCGTTGAGAAAGCACTGCATTACTTTTCTGCAGGTACCCGTAGACGAGAGCAGACCCCTCGTAGTTCCGATACCAGCGTCTGAGCCTTCATCTCCTTTCATCCGGAGCTTGAAAGGTAGAAGTATATTTTCTTTGTTGTCCAGTATGGGTAGGCCGGGGCCCCTGTCCTGACCATCTCTTATTATTCTCAGAGGCTTGCAGTCTGTATATATCCCTGTGGTTGGCTGTATCGGTCATGTGGGGCCTTATTCGGTTGGTAGTGGTGACCTTGTTGGCACATAGTAGTTTGATACTTGTTTCCATGTCTCGAGATATAACTAGACAGCTTGGTGGCCTTGTCGGCCCACATAGGTTCCCTCTTGACTCAGATGTTATGGTTAGCTATTGTTTTCTTTTCTTGCTATAGGCGTTGTCGGCCGGAGGCTGTATTTACAGTCGTTATATAGCCCGTCGTTTCATGAATTGAGTTAGAGTCGGGACACCGAAGTGCTTGGGCTGCATTGATCCAGCAGTCCAGGTCCTAGTAGGGTACCAGGTGCCAGTATGCCTCCTAGGTGGGGAGTGATATGAAGTCTTAACATAGTTATATTTTCTTTTAATGGTTATATAGTGCATGTTATATTTTTAACTTGCTATCTAAAAACAATCGTTATGTAGCTTGTATTATCTTTCAATTGGCTGTGTTTGAGTCCTCATGTGCATGATATGTAAAGAGTTGTTCGAAGTTGAACAAGGATTTAAGTGTGGGGTAGTGATCTTGGGCATAATTACATCCCAAGTGCTATTTTGCATAAGCAATTTAGTCGGGTTTTGTCTAATTATACACTTACATTCTTATGCGATTTTGTGTAAATTTGGGTATGCACTAACCAATATGATTAGTATATTTTGTAGGTGTAAAATGCATATGAGGGGATTAAATATTGATGGGTGAAGTGAAGGAATGGAGTTGGGAGTGAATTGCAAATATGGCAAGAAGACATTCATAGCAAGGGCGGCCGCGCGAGCGACGTGCCACGCTGTGCGTGTGCCGCGCCTAGTGTCGTGCCACGCCAAGGCTTTGCGCGCGAGATGCTTCCCTCCAAGGCGCCTGCATGCCAGTTTCCGTGCCACGCTAGGCACTTCTGCACCACGAGGCCGTGTCGCAGCCATCCGGGACCAGCGTACGTGCCCACCCGCCAGCTGTCGCGCCATGCCTCGGCCAAGCAAGTTCAAATGTAATTTCCAGTATGATTCCGCGTTACCTCCATGGAATGGAGGAAAATTGGCGCATTCACCTCCCATTCCATGAGTCATTTCAAGACCGGCCAAAAAGTGCAAAATCCCATTTACTATAAATTCAACCCTTAGTTCCTAAAATCATTTGTCACGAAATATTTTCTGAAAACCATAGAGGAGCGAAGGGAGAAGTGAAGAACTCACCTAGGGTTCACAATATTTACCATTCTCTTTTACCTATTCTTGTAAGTACTCTACTTTATTATTTTTAGATTATTGTACGAACATGAGTAGCTAAGACCCTTCCCCTAGGGTTGAGGCTATGTGATATGATTGTAATGCGCTAATTCATTTTGGTTTTAATTGTTAATTGTTGTTTTGTCTTACATTCCTTATTAGATTATTTTTATATGAAGTCACCATAAAAATTACATGTTAAGCTAGGTAAAAGTTTGAAAGAGTAACCCTAGGCTTAAGAACATAGGAATGTAGGGAGCAAGTTCTTATCTTTTCTGATATGATTACTTAATTAGGATAAATAATATACTAAATTGCCTTGCTTGTTGATAAAACAGGATGATGTAAGACACCGGCTTAAGTGTCACTCCACCACTCGTAAGAAGTAGTTGTGAAATAAGTTAGGTTAATGATTAGAACAAAAGTCCTAATCAAGAGCACAAACCCGTAAACACATCATATGGTTAGTTGCCCATGAACTAGGATGTCACATCCTCTCAACGATGTAGTTGTGAGGCTATTTTGTCATGTTCAGAGGCTCGAGAGACCATGAACGTCGCATTTCCAACTATGTGAGACAACAATTGACAATTTCATATGTGAACCATTACAAAGTGTAGTATTGCATGATTATCAGCTTTAGCTCTAGTTGCTTCTTATCTGTTGTTTCCAGAGTTGTTTGTGACCACCTCTAGATTTAATTATAATATACAAAAAGCTATAATGCTTGTGAATGTTAATCTTACACTTGAACTTGATAATTCGTTAAATTAAGTCCACTCACTGTGGGTTGACCTCCGGCTCTTAAAGGGCCACTGTAACCCTTGTACGATCACATACGCTTGCGAATGCACTAGGCGCAACACTCAACTTTCTGATTTTCTTATATACTTATGATTTCCCACTCCCCCCAACTCTTTCCTGCGACTAAGTGCAATTAACTACACTTGAAAGGTCGTCAACAACCTCTCCAACTTTCAAGCAAAAAAGGTGAAAGCTCTAGTTATATTTTGTTCTTCATGCATTTTTTCATTTTTGGGTGGATCAATTGGAACGAAGTCTGAGTACCCGATCGCCCAGAAAACTGCAAATTATATGTTATAAAATTTTTGTATGGTTGTAAGGTTGTAATGTAGAAATAAGTGCAACAATTGAAGTAATGCTTACTCATGCATCATATGTTCAATAAAATATCTCAATGAAATGGAACATGGCCGAAGTCTGCGTTGGCTATGAGGGTGGGATTAGATTGAGATTGTGATACATTAGCACAAGTAGGAAGGCATTACACGAAGCTCTATGAGCATCGAGATTGAATAGCCACTTCTGATCTTGGCATGAAGTACATGAAAAGTACTTGATCAACTAAAAAATTCGAAAATGATCCGTGGGCTGCGGTTCTTGAATCACGTGGCATTAAAATCATCATGCAGATTCTTCTTGAGAGAATCCAAGAACTGCCACGATCCGCAAAGTGAAGTGCGACGACTGACCTAATTTTCGTGCCACGAAAATGATACATGGATGAAAGCCAGCTTCCTCATAATTTAAAATCTCCATTTCGCGAATCAAATGCAAGAACCATGAATAGCGGTTCGTGGACCACCCAGTCTGAATACAGATTAGGACAGGTATATTGATTTTAAGAAGGCATTTCAACAATTTTAAATTTTATGGCTTTGCAGGATGAATCTTTAAGAACCTCTGTCTCGCACTGGAAAACCACGGTGTGACCCTAATATAAGGGTAAGCGGATGGAAAAAAGGCCTGCTAGGAAGCAGAGTTTGCATCTAACTCAAATTGGAAGAAGCCTTCAAAAGGCGAAGGAAGATAAGGAAAGAAAAAGTTGAGCTCCTTTGTAAGAAGGTGAAGACGCTCTCTAGTTCAATGTCGTCCTAGCATGAAGGAAATGTTTTTTGAGGGGACGTATAATCGAAACTTCAATAAAGAGAGGCAATTCATCTTGAACAAGTTGAAGCAGATGTCTGGAGCATCCTCTGCCAAATAAAGGGAGAGTCTTGGGGAAATGTTCACATTACTTCCAGGTCTTTATTACCCCATATTGGTCCGTGAGTTCTATAATAATACGAGGCTGCTCAGAAGTATCAAAAGCAATTGGTCCACTGAGATTAAGACCATGCTTAAGAGCAAGTAAAGGTCAGAGGGTTGAGGTAGACTACAATGCAAAGGCTGTGTCGAGGCCTGCTGATAGGATGATGCAGTCCATAGAGTATTTTGCAAAGCTAGAAAACCAAGGGTATGCACCTGGATTGCATCTCTGTTAGCAGCGGGTATGCCTACTTGGGTGAAAGATGAGTCAGATCTACAAAAGTGACCTAAACATTAGGCCAAACAGTGGTTAGGGTTCCCATTGCTCCAGAATGCACCTTCAAAGAACTACAATGAGGTACCACTAGCCCAAGCAATTCTCATCACTTGTATCATGGCAGGGATCATATCAATGTAGGGGATATCATTCCTACATAGAGCTAAGGAAGATCGAGCTTGACAAACTCATACCTCTTCCATTTCAGCATTCAAATCACGAAATCTATGTCGCAATGCTGGTATTCCAGAGATAGAAAGAATTGATGAGAATATTTGGGGAAAGTGGGTCTGGACATCACAAAGATTCAGGATGAGCTGAATCCAAAGCTAAAGAAAGAGGAAAAGGGAGTCGGTGGTTTCTCATGCTTGAGACCAATATCGGCATTAACTCTCAAGTAGTGCATGACCATATTGCTAAGGCACAACCTTTTACTTTTGACGCCAGTTGCACACTAGTTGGCCGGTCATGTTTCCACCAGCCAGAATGGTGCAGGTAGCAAAGATGACTGCATGAGATAACACGGAGTTGACCTTGTTGATTGAGCATATGCCCCACATGATCAAGCAAGCCATTGACAAGGCTCTAGATCCAGTCTATCGTAAAATTTTATTATACGAAAAATATATTACAAATTAATATATAATATATGATATAAAATCTTCTTTTTTCTTTAAATAAAATATAAAGAGTTCTTATTATTGGCATGAGGCTTAATCCTATCATTTTAGAGTTTAACCTATAGTTGCTAATATCTTCATTTTTATTTCTCACATCTTACTGAGCATAAAAACAATATATAGGGTTCATAAATTCAACTTTAATCTTGTTGGGTTCTATATTTGATACAATGACCACTTTATACCTATTTAACAGGTGTAATTTAGGCGTATCTCAATTTTTTAGGCGCCATTGTCGGGAAATTCAATTTCAATTTATCTCAGTTCAGTATATATTTAAATTTCTTTAGTCTGTGTTTCGTAATTTACTTTGTTTTGTTGTTTTTGTTCTTTGGTAGGCTTAATGGCATAGCTAAATTGAGTGAAGCCAAAGTTCAGCTACTCTAAACAACTATTGCCGGTTGCCGAAATACTCAACAAAGTTGAGATCAGCCCTATTAACAGGTGTGCTCCTCTCTATAGAGGAGCCTGGTTTTTCAGAGCAAATAGGGTATGCTGGTGCCATTGCTCTACCAGAACTTGGTGATGTAGTTTTGATATCACAAGTACCATGATGCATCTACTTAGCAAAAAGCGGCTATATGGAGGTTTGGCTCATGAGGATCAAGCTAGCATTTGAAAGAACTTCACAAAGATCTGTAGTATATATAAGGACTTTCTCATTAATTGGAGAAGCAACTGTATGGATTCGGGAACTGCGGATGAGTCAATAACATCTTTGGGGGAGAATTTGACAGTTGCATTCCTAGAAGATTTTTCCTCCCTATCGAATGATCCAGTTGAAGACGAAAATCAACAATTTTCTTCAACTACCAGAATGAAGCACTACATGAGCTCAGTTGACATTGAAAAAATACATGTTCATGCTGACCCCACTAGACTTCATTGATGTCCTCCTCAGGTTATTTTAAAATTGGAGGTGGATGGCACAGACCAGTAATAACAAATAACATAGCTGAAGGTTCACTAGTGGACCAATCATTTGTTGTTGCGAGTGCAGTGTTAGATAAGAGACTAGAACGAATAGAGCATGGCACACATGAGAGACAAAAGCTGTAAGTGGTGTGCAATCTAGAGGAATGTCCGAGAGCGGTTAGAAAAAGAAAGAGGAAAGAGAGATCAAAATATATAACTCGACTCATATGAACGTGTTAACAAAACATCTGATAGGGACAAAATACAGAAGGTCAATACTTTTTCACATCAGGAGCGTTGCCTCAACATGATGAATATTCATCAGGAGTTATGAAGAAGAAGCTAGCTTTGTGCTAATCGGGGTGGGGTTTCCTAAGCTACAGCTCAGGGATCTAACTAAGATTCTTAGCAGTCGGGTCAGGGAAATCAAGGTTTGAACGAATATCGGGATAACAGTGGCTATGGAAGATCCCGATGGAGATCGGGAAAAGAATCGAAGGGACGGAAGAGCAGGGAAATTGGAGAGATAGAGATCAGGGTTCAGGAATAATCGGGGAAGGTTCTTATATTCCCCCGAAAGGAAATCAGCAGAACTCTAATGCCCTCAAGTAGTGACCAGCTCAGTCTAAAATGGAAGAAATGCTGGCAAAAGTGTTGAAGAAGGTTGAGTCCACGGTCCGGGATCAAAGAAATCAGAGGAGACCTGTCAATGTGAATCAGTTGGTGAATTACCTCCCACAACGATAAAATAACTAGAGCAACAAATGAATCAAATTTTAGCAGCTCTTAATCCAAGATAGAAAGGAACGCTACCAAGTGATACCATGCCAAATCCCAAAAATTATAATCATTGCATGGCTATCACCACTAAAAGTGGTAAATTTTAGATAATAGGAAGAACTAAGCGAGATTGGTATGATGAGAGTCCACATAAGCTTGGGTTGTGTAATAACAACTAAGTGTTTGCTCAATGGGTGAGCTGGGACATATCAATATGAAATAAAATCTGTGAAAAAGGAAAAAAAAAATACCAGTTACTTCCTCAAATACTTAGACCTCCTCCTCCATTTCTTAATTGGATGCAAGAGAAAGGCAGAGGATGGCAAGTTTTGTAGGTTTATTTTCATGCTAAAACAGCTATCCATAAACATTCCACTAGTGGATACCTTGAAGCAAATGTCAGGCCATTCCAAGTTCATGAAGGACTTGGTGACCAAGAAGAGAACCACGACATATGAACCCATTGATAATATGCATCACTGCAGTGCCACTTGTGTCTGATCTATGGTTCAAAAAGATGGAAGATCATGACATTCATCATCCCATGTATAGTGGGTAGTCATCATGAATTTTGTTGGTGACGGTATAGATATGAGTTTGAAAATGGTGCATGCAATTGTAGGCATGGCGTCTTACTCCTTTGTGCTTAAGAAGCGATTTAGATTTGAGAATAGAGAAAACCCACCTGCAGAAACCATTTGTTGAAACCACTAGTCTTGGACCTAAAACTGCGGCAGCTTATTTGATATCACGACCCGAACACTTGACCCGATCGAGACATGGACAAGAAGCTGAAGTCTAAGTCGTCTCCTTAGCATGACATAACATCTAACTCAATCATAATAAACTGGAAGAGCAACATAATTAACATAGAGAGAGTCGATGGTCTCATAACATCAAAATACATAACTCAAAGCGAAGCTAATTACACGCTATGTCTGAAAAGCCTCTACTACTGGCCAGTTGATGGGATAAGAACCCGGCTAACTCACTGAAGTTTGAAACTGAAAGTACTGAAATACAACTAAAATGAAATGCCCTCGAATGATGAGGACTCACCACTCTAGCTAATAGGTGCTAAAGCTGCAGGTTGGGCTAATGACGAAACTAGCTAATGTCCGAGATGTGTCATGAAAACGATACAACATAGAGTATGTGGTCGATGCATTGAAATGTATCAAGTATGCAAGATGTAAGAAGACTACTAAGTATACAAAATCATAATCATTCAAATTATAAAAACATAATCAAGATAAGACTGCGAGAGTAGCGCTTGCATGCTATTTTCTGAAGTTATGATCTAGACATAATGAACATCATAACATAATTGAATGACCCAAAGTTGAAAACTGATAATCATAATTAAAAGCCGGGCATTGGGTCAAACCTGCTAAAAACATAATATCAGACTGATGAACCTTACATAGCGAAAATCATGAGCAGCAATAGGAGACTCTTAATATAACCGAGCATTACCGATAGGAAGCTTACGTGATTAACTATACACTCAAGTGGGTAAAGCCGTCCAAAGCCTTGCGGGGATAAGGCGTTACCATGATATTGATATCAAGCTGAAGGCCTCTTGGGGAAGGGGAAGCTCACAATTGAGGTCCCAAATAATCTAAACATATCTAAGTTGGCGCATAGTTCTGAGGCATAGGGTTGACTGACCCTTAGCCTACTCGGTGTTAGACACTACTCCTAAAAATATACATATGCTCTCCATAGTTTTTCAATGAAGCTGAATCATTTTCTAGTGATGAAGGCGACTCATAACACATACATACATAGATGCGAAATCATAACACTTAGAGAGAGCCCAAAGCAAATCATACCACAAGCTGAAAATGGTGGGAGTCTAGACTCCAATATCCATGTGGTAAGCTAATAACAATAAATTGAATGGAAATCATGAAACATACTTGATCATATGAAGCGACCAATACTTAAATAGTGATTAAACATAGACTTGATCATTTGAAAACATGAAAAAAGACATGGGTAATTCAAAATCATACTTTCTTCATAATCGTCTCATCATGCTTGAATACATATCTCATAGATCTCAACTTTCAACGAACTTTCTGGATGGGCATCATAAGTGCAAGCAAGACATAATTTATAATTGAAAAACATTGTAAAATCTACCAATTAATCATAATTCAACATTAGAACATACTGGAATCATACCCATATTTGATATTTAGGAAATTCACATGTTGGGTTAAAAACCCTTGGATTCATCAATTAGAATTTTAATGAATTGGAGAGGGGATTGGGCATGGTTGTGGACAATTACACCCATTCATAACCCTACATACACGAAGGATGCGATTTCATAACTTCTTGATTGCCCAATGGAGGTAGGGAAGATCCTTGAAGAGACAAGTTGATCACCCCTTAAACCTCTAGTCTTGCATGCATGAATTGGAGTAGGCTTAGAATGACTTTTTGTTGAGGTCTATCCTGCAGAGGTACACAAATTGGATCGATGCGATTTCTAGGTTTTTTCGTAAACTGGTGGTTATTTCAATTACGTACCCTCTTAAAACACCCTGTTTAAGCTTAAAATGACATAGTATAGGCCTTTGGAACTTAGAAATTACGGAAAAGCTCTTAATAAATCGTAGGGAAAAACATAGCGCTAGTCCCAACAAAAGACTGGATGAGTGGGTAACCATTGACCATGGCTCATGGTCTGCACTCATGATCAACACTACCATTTCTCTTTTGGGGGTCACCACGGGGACACCAGGACTCGTGGTGACCCGACTCGTGGTGACCAAGTCAGTCTCCTTGAGCTCCCGAGAATCTGTCCCGGGGAAGGGTTTGTAGTGAATTCCTCCCTTTCCATCGGTCTTGCTCCTGCTGTCCTTCCCTCCTTCCACTGCTCGTACAAGACTTGGGCTACCCCTTTCAGCTAGTAGGCAGTCAAGTCGTCACTCTCTAAAGGACTGACACCCATAATTCGGATGATCTTTCTAATCATCTACAATATGGGTCCTCTCCCACCTTTTTCCATGAAAATGCAGGGTTCATCCGGGTAAAACCCCGCACCCGAGCAATTGTTACAAACCTATTTGTGGCTACTGGAACCACCTGCTAATTCACCTGATTGGTGACTATTTGAGTAAACATGCAGGTATACACCTAAACTCTACGGTGGACACTGTGTCATCCAGGGGCTGGGCTAGTGCGGCAGGTCTGTTGGCATTGCCAGCCCTACTTCCATTACCGCTTCTGGAGGCATGATTCATTGAAATGATAGAGCATGAGTTAGGAAATTTCTGGAATTGAACTTTAACGCATGATAAGAGTATGAGCACGAGAAGAGAGTTTTCCTAATAACATCTCGTAGCCTCCTCATCATAAAGTGTGGCACACTTCACACCTATGAAAAGGACTCTACCCGATGCGGCTTTCAAACATTCCGAGGATACTCAACAAACCTAGTGCTCTGATACCAAGTTTGTCACGCCCTGAGTCTACACCTTTGGATGGGACACGGTACTTGGGTCTAAGTAACCCCCAAGTCAACCTGATTATCATACACAAGTATTCTAAGTAAACATACATTAAGGAAGCTTTGAAATAATAACATAAAATATTTGTAAGCTAAAACTAAAACATAAAGTTTAAAACAACTGAACGATTTGAAAGTCTGAAATCATGAATACGTATGAAAGCCATCTAGTTGATGAGTTCTTTAGGACTAGCCCCCAACTAACAACGCTAGGGTGGTTTGATTGGCTTGTGATCAACTTTTCTTGATTTTTTCTTGATCTTTGTGGATTGTTCTTGAGTTATTTCGGATCTAATCAAAGAGGTTTTCTCTTATAATTTGTAATTATTAATTTATGTGTTTAATTAGGAATGCATATTACAACCTTGCAACTATGAGAAGCTAAAACCTCCATAGTTAGGGTTGTGGAAACCATGGTAGTTAATGAGCCACAGAGTTACACAAAGGTGATTCAAAACTAATGCAAAATGCTTATATTGTATTCTCTTCATGCTTAAACGTTTTTAACTTGATTGTACAACATTAGGACTTGCCCGAATTCTACTTGCTTGAGCCTAGAGAAGTAGAGACTAAGAAAAGAAAATTACGACAAAACCTTGATCTTGATGATCATTGTCTCATTAACTTGAGTTGTGGTCGCAGGATAGTTAAATTTGAAACTTAGTGATAACGGATAGTTTGAAACCTCTCATGAGACCTAACCCGGTGATTGAGTATACTCGTCCATAGGGATGAACTAGTCGTTTGGATGAACCCTAGTTATCGGTTCACAAATAAGCATTGGTATTGATCATGTGTATACTCGAAGCAGTTATGAACCCATAGAACACAAACCATAGTTAGTCTTAACTATTGATTTTACACCACAATTTCAATCATCATTTTTTTAATTGTTATTTTTCTTAAAAATCCCCAAATTGGAGTATTTAACCAACAAGTTCACTTAACGGCATTAGTCTAGATCTTCCACATATTCCCTGTGGATTCGATCCCAACCTCTTTGTTAAGTTCTTTATTGACAACGTCCACTTCATACTTCAGCAGGAGATTGTGGTTTTGAGCGTTATCAGGCATTGGCCCCATATTCAACTATCGATAAGGTTCCCTCCGTAGGGTACCCACGGGTCTATCTGACTCGTACAAGCGGGGATAACTTCCTGGGAAGCCTACATGACAAGCACTAGTCAACTGAAACTAACAGTCACTGGCAATAGCTAACTAAATGGCCGACTGTCATTCATTTTGCCGAGGCAACCCTGGTGCTGTTGACTCTAGGGTAGGACCATCCTATTCAAATTCTAGCCTTAGAGGTGTGAAGATCACGCCAACGACCTCGAGCAAACTTCTATCTATATGGGTGTCAAGCGAAAGTTGTATCATCTGATGCTATCCAACATACCAAATCAGGCCCAATAGCTAACGCTAAACTTAAGGCCTTGGCATGACAACAAACCATCAAATCTCTTAACATATTGACAAAAGGACGAGAGGGCTTACTATGACGCTTCTAGTGTGGGTCACACCTAACATACTCTTCACCAACAAGGGATACTTTAATCTTTTCTCAATACATTTTCTAATAGCTAACTACAACATCATAGCATTATCTACAAGTAGTAGCTAATGCAACATATGAGATCGTTATCCGCATTCAAAACATAGATCGTATCATTATACGATGAGAATAACTTATCGAAGGAATAAGCCTTAACATACCTCGAATGTCGACTTTTATTCACTCAAACTGTTTACAACCTGGAGCCAGCAATTCCACCTATTTGCAGCCTTTGTGCTGAGGAATAAAGTTATTTCAATAGTAGAGTCAGCAACCGGTGTATGTTTCGATATTAATATTAACTATAAATCAAATCTATTTAATTCGACTTAAAACTCATAATTTCTCGAGAGTTTTAGAAGGATAAATGCTTACCTATTGCCTGTGGCCATGTAGAATCTAATTTGGAGTAATTCCGACAACTTTTACTTGGCGGGGTTTGATGTATCGGGCAGGTACAAGAAATAACCGTGGGAGATGCTTCCGTGGGCTTAAAACTTGTTACCCAAAGTTGTTTGCATTTGGATGGAGTTTGATAGCATAATTTGATGAAAATTAGATGAAGTTTACGTATTCTCTTTGTTCTTGGCCGAAGTATATATTTTCAAATTGAATAAACTCAACACATAAAACATATATATATATATTAAGCGGTGGTAGGGGGCGGCGCACCACCCATAGCACCAATAGTCGGGCATGACACACCGCTCAAGGCACCAGGCTGGCTGACGCGGCGCGGCGTTTGGTGCCCAGCCTCCTTCTCACTCGCCTCCGTACTTGTTCGTTGATTCCCACCTGAGCCTTTTCTGTATGTGTCATACTCTAAAACCCTCAACATACGTATGAACGCATTAGTAAACCGCGGAACTTATGGGGTGTACTATCCTCCCCCAGCAGAACATTCATCCTCGAATTTAATCTTCAAGCTTAAAAAGACTCAGCTCTTTTAACTAATGCGAAAAATTTTAGCAAAGTCTCTTGTAGAGTGGACTATCCAAAGAACCTAAAATGTAAGAAAATTCCAACACGGGCGTGTCATAGGACGCTACTTGCATGAAATATAGGTCTGACACATATATGCAAACAACTGATAATAATGGTAACCAAAATCAACTGTATAACATCTGAAACAACTCCTTTAACTTAATTGCTTCTGAGTCTATATATCATCATCATAGTCGCATCATTCGTAGTTTCAATTCATTTTTCTATATTTCTATCCCCTATAATACCCTAATAAGCTACAACTTTTGTTCTCAAGATGGCTCCTATAACTATTGAGTCCTCTAAGGAATAGTGCTTCTATACTTGACACCCTCAATTGAATTAATACGAAACCAAGGTCTTCTACATGCTTGTATAGTGTTGATGAACAGATCCTATCCCTGAAGGTAGCTCTATCTCTGTAGCCATAGCCACTCTTCTGGATCGATAAGGTCTAATGAATCTAAGGGTTGGGTTTACTTTGTCGAATCTTACAATGCCCTTTATTAGTATTTTGAAATTCCGATCCTGCTAATCCTTAACTCCCTACGCCATACGCTGGGGTAGTACCTCTGATAACCCTAGGCTACCGGTACATCTTTCCCAATAAGCTGAACTTCCTTCATTTGGCTGATGTATTAGTATGCTCGGTTCAACTACCCCCAAATTACCTGCTTCAGGTCATCATATAGGGGGCCTACATTTCCACCATAACAAATCTCCAGGTGTCTAAATCAGGTGATCTGCTTGGTCATTTGTCTGGGGACGGAAGCTGTATTCAAGTTAATCTACACCCTAATCTGACCTAACACCCTTTCCAACATCTACTGGTAAGTTATTGCCTCTACGCAAAACTAATAAACACTAGGGCATCATGAAACCGAACTATTTCTTTAGCATTCAACTCAGCGCAATCTTTAGTTGAAACATAATTCTGACCGACAAAAGTGAGTTGACCTCACTACCTTTATTTGGCAAGGACTCAATAGGGTTAAATTTACCTAGTACAAAAGAAACCTGCTAGCTATATTAAATCTTGACTATTCTTCATTTCATGCGGCTGGCTATCTCCTGAATTAGCCTGTCTGGTTCCTATTACTCACCTCCTGGCTGGTCATTGGAGCTCTATATGATACAACTCGTAATATCTTCCCTCTTCCCATGCCATCAGTAGGTCTCTCTCTCTTGCAACCTAATGCGTTTTGTTGAACCTGGATGGAGGGAGTAACGGACATGGTGTACCTTTGCTATAGTCTATTAACGAGGTCCTGCCATCTTTGGAATGTAGGTCTCATGACTCTGCACCTTATTATCTAAAAGGTTGATGACTCCCTACTGGGCCTTGTCCCTAGGTTGTACTAGGTTGAAGTCTTTGTCCCGTCAACAGTTCTTTACCTCCAAAGCGGTGGTAATATTGCGGTATTCTAGGTTACAACTTCACTATCCTTTAAATGTCAGCAATGCTCATTCCTCAACATTTAGTGTTGGTCTATACTTTGTCAATCTACTACAACCTAGAAGGTGACTCTATTTTCCTCAGAGTTAGATACTCATGCCTTTCCCTTACTTCTATAAAGTAGAGATTTGGGGTTGGTGTCCATGCGAACTAGCAAGGATATTACTGGCCAAATCTATCACCTATATCATTTTGACCCGTACTCGGCCAATTTCTCTCCATATAGTCTTTTCTATCCTGACACATAACAAACTAGGGCCATAGCTACTATTCTTCAATCACTAGCACTCTGCGGGAGTTAGTCTATTTATGACTTAAGCCTTGCTATTCTTTAAGAGATACATTGCTTATGAATTCTCACACGTCTTAAGGTTTCTAGCAATCTTAACTGCCCTCCTGATTTATTGCTGTGAGGTCTGGTACTTTAGCAAGCACTAGGGGTCTTAACCACTTTCTAATCCTTCTCGAAATCAACGAAAGTTCTAGCCTATTCACTATTTATTAGGAAACATGGCATTGATGTTACACCCCATAAATTCACTTGACATGTATATGGCCTTTACATGTTGGTTAAGAGTTTTAGAATACCATACATGCTAGAAAAGGCCCGTGGAAAGATCGGACAAGCGCCAAGTCGGCGCGTCGCAAGGCAAAATGCGACTTATAAATCGCATTCCTTGAGATAGAGCTTATAAGTCCCAATTATATAAGCCCCCAACTTTAGTTAATTTCGTAAAAACCATAATTTCCATAAAGCGAGATAAACAGAGGAGAGCAGGTTTTCCTTATAATTTTCTTCCGAATACGCCGTCAAACGCGGTCCAAATTCGAATTAACCTCAAATATCGAGGTATTTATGTGGGGAGCATTATTCCTGCGGTTTAGTTTCATGAAATTCAGCCGGAAAATTGCCCGCACTTCTCGAGCTAAGGTAAGTGGAATTGCTCCAAATTAGTGTCAACCTTCGCTTCCTAGCCCTAAGTTGAGTATTTCTCCCTTCTCTGGACTTTCGGCCGCAAGTTTTCGATCATTTTCGATAAGCCAAGTTTGGGCTATAAATATCGAAAGTGATGTTCTCTTCCACAATATTAGTGTATTTAGTTCTAATTGATAGATATGTAAATGCGGTGAGGAGAAATAGCTGGAGTACAGTCGACTTCGCCCGTTGAGTCGAAAAATCCAGAAACGAAGGTATGTAAGCCAGTTTCTTGACAAGTTAGTAACTTTAGCTAATATATCTGAGTAAACTCCAGTAATAATTCCCGTAGTTGAATAATGAGTTTTGTGCGAATTGAGTAAAGCTTTGTGCTTGTGTTGTTCTGTCATATTCAGTCCAAAGCTAGTAAAGCGGTGCCAAATGGCGAGAATATCATTTCCAGACTCAGTATAGCCCAGTATGCGTTTAGCAAGCATGTTTTTATAATATTATGACATATAGAATAAAGTTAGTAAAAGTAATATCAGACAGACGGTCAATATCCCAGTCTGATGCAGGTCGGATAGTATCTCGGCCTACAGTATAGCCTTACAGTCAGATAGTATCTCGGCACAGTATAGCCATACAGTCGAATAATATCTCTCGGCCACAATATAGCCATACAGTCAGATAAGACCTCAGATTCAGTATAAAGCAGTATGAGGATCATTATAACACGAAAGAGTTCAGAATAAGAAATCAGAATATAGATATTTTCAGTTTAAACATGCTTGCTCTATATGTGATTATTGATTGTTGAGACTTGATTGTGTCGTGAGGGCACCCTTGAGCGTCCTCACTTACGCCCTAAGGTTGGCAACTGTGTCGATCCACTGAGCGGGTGGGTATACGTCACTCCAAGGAGTGGCATGCCGTCCGCAGTAGGACGAAGATGGGATGCGAAGCTTTCCCCATATAGGCTGATCGCATGCTTGATGCGATTTACCTGTTGTGCGCTTGTGCCCAGGGAACAGATTACAGATACAGACAGTTACAGTTACAGTTTACAGTACCTGGGAGTCCTCGGGCTCAAACACAGTTATTTATATCAGAGGCCATAGGCCCCGAAGTTTGGAGATCCGGGGGGCCGGTAGAGGTGCTCGTAGTTAGTAGATGAGTGGAGTGACTTATTTTTGGATGGTTTAACCGGGTAGGGGTATTAGATTGTTTGATTGGTTGGCACCTTGTTATGGGGGATGGTATTGGTTCTTACTTGTTATATATGTACTTATATGTTATATATTAGCTAATAGACAGCAGATCGCCACGTCGACGGGTATGTTCTTGCCTTATTCCATGATGCAATGGAAAGTTTGATTCCAGATTACGGCCGGTTCTTACAGATCCAGATATTTTCACTGCTCTTCTGGCTTCTATTATGTTGTTTATATTTAGATGTATTCAGTTGCTTTGTATACTCGGTACCAGTGGTACTGCCGCCCGTTGGGAGCGCTGCATTACTTACTTTGCAGGTACTCATAGACGAGCCGATCCTCGTGATTCCGGCCAGCTCATTGAGTCATCGCTCACGATCATCCAGGAGCTAGACAGCTAGGGTCTATTTCCTTTCTTATGTTATACAGTATGGGTAGGTCGAGGCCCTGTCTGAACCATTTATCAGAATTCATAGAGGCTTGCAGATTATGTATATATATATCCCTGTGGTTAGTTGTGTTGGACGTGTGGGGCGTATTAGGATAGTAGTGGTGACCTTCAGGTCACGTAGATGTTCAAGATTTGTTATATTGAGTTAGAGAGATAACTAAGAATAGCATGGTGGCCTCAGTAGAGCCATGGGGATTCCCCTTTATAAGTATGTCTCTATTTAGCTGATGTTACAGGACAGGTGACTATAGGCGGTGGCAGGAGTTTCCTTATTTACGGCCGTTATATAGCCCGTTGATTCTGATCTGAATGGAAACCAGCCAGGCACCAGATGTGCTTAGGCTCACGAGTTTAGCGTTCCCAGGTCTAATAGGGCACTAGGTGCCAGTCATACCCCCTAGGGCGGGCGTGACAAACTTGGTATCAGGGCGGGTCATATCCCGGGAATTACGCAGCCGTGCTAAGTAGGTATTTGCCTATGGATGTGTTGTGCACCACATACTATAGACGAGGAGGCTGCAGGCATGATAGGATGGTTACTCTTTCTTCGCATTCAGTCGTGCTATAGAGCGGTACAGTATGGGGTTGAGTCCCTAAAACTTACCATATTCTTTGAATACAGATACAAGTCGAGATCGGCGTCTCCTATTCCGGAAGAAGATCGAGATGTAGCAACGGGAGAGGGCACCCGACGGTGCAAGGTAATTACAGCGGTAGGAGGAGGTATCAGGGACCTCCCAATGTGATACCTTTATCGGTACCATTCCCAGTATATTTCTATAACTTCCAGAGTAGGAAGTTAAAGCATAACATACATACGAGTTGATTTATTTGTTAGATATATGAATCGATTAGGTAATAGACAATACCGAGATTATCGAGATAAGTGTGAGAAAGAGAGGGAAATGCAGGATTCCCACCTCCATCTTTTTAGATGTGGTACAGTTCCATGTTTCCATTTTGTTGCAGTAAGAAAAGGCTATTCCTACCTCTTAGTTTTGATTCAGTACGATCAAAGGGCATATAATTGAGGCGAGGTTGCCCAAAGTAAGCAGTAAGTGAAGGGATTGGTTGATTTCAAAAAGTGTTAGAAAGCGTAAAGAGCCCCTATATTCAGTTACGTAAGTTGTGCAGACCCTCACACGTTAATAAGTCAAAAGAGCAAGTAAGGCTACTAGCTTACTCGAAGCGAGGTGTAAAAAGGCACGTAGGTGATGAATGCCCGATAGTATTAGTTAAGTTTGATCAGGAAAAAGGCCAAGTCCGCCATAAAACGCTAACAACGGCAGGATATACCTGCAAGATAATAGTTATGATTTCGGTGTGATATCGGGGTAGGGAGGTCATGAATCGGATGGGTGGCGCAAGCCGGAAGAAGTATAGGCGGGACTTGACGAGGTAACCTTATTAACAATGTAAGAGAGGCAGGCGTTGAACCCCCAGAGCTTAGCCTAAGCAAGATGAGGAAAGAAGCGAGGAATACTGATTTTGAGGAAAAACTAGAATCATCTAGATTAAGAGAATATGGGTATTAAGGACTAAACCGGATGGCGGTTAAGATATAGTAAGATTGCGGTTGATCTTTGCCCGGTACGTTTACCTACGGAGAAGTTAAGAGACGCCGACACAGAGATTCTAATCTAGTGCGGCACAGAGATAAGGCCCAACAGACAATCACGGGCCCGCAATGGCAGGTGCCAAGTAAGGCCACAAGGTGCGGATGTGACCCCACGTTGTAAGAGTGGCGAAATTCTAAATAGCAGATTATAGCTAAAGTGCATTGTTTGTTGCCTCCAGAATGGGACAAACCCGAGAAATAGTGCGAGAAGACGAGGCTCAATATTAGGCATTTAGAACGATATATCACGTGTGGTATGAAATTCAGTAAAGTATGTCGAGAGATTAAGTATTACTACAAAAATTCCAGTATGTGTGTACATAGTTGTTGATATATATATACAGATATGTTGTGAGTAGCTGGCCATAGGGGTTACCGTCACACGATTCTGTGGTTAGGCACGCTAGGAAATTTATACATATCATACTGCAGGACCCCCGCCAAAAAGGGGCGAGGTTAAGTGTGATTCACGTATGAAGCCATAGAAACTTTCTCAGTTCTCAGTTTATTGAGTTAACGGACTTATATGTTTGTTGCCAGATCTAGGCTTCAAAGCTTTGGAGAGTTAGTAGCCTGAATCGGTGGTTAGATGATAAGGCGCAGTTAGACGGTCCTAACGACCAGTGGCCTTTGTATTAGCAGGGAAGCATCCCTAAAGATCAGTAACATTATCGCATGTGCCAGAACCAGAATTAGAAACCGAATAGGCATACTTCAAAAGTTAGCAATACCAGAATTTTTCCAGTATGTTAAGTGGTCGTACATCATTTTTCCAACCTTGTAGGTGAGAGTCGGCCTTAATCAACCCTAGCGGTTATTATGTGGAACACCGCAAGTCCAGCCGGCGTCCAGTCAGACAAGCCGTGGGCACTAAAGAAATGGTCCACATCAGTAGTCAGTGACAGACTAGTACTGCAGCTGGTTCTCGTAATATATTCAGATACGAGCCCTAGCTTGAGAGAGGCGGATCTTTTACGGAATGGCTCATAAGACAAGAATTTCCAGAGTGACGTGTAAATCCAAGTGGATACGAACAATGCGTAAGAAATTGTGGCTATTCTGCTGGCACAGTGTTTACTAAAGACAAGAGTCAGGTAGATTCCCTGAAGATCCAGAGATTGATCGCTTGAGAGTAAGTCCGATTAAGCCTAGCTCTACAGTTGTTCAAGTAGAATAACAAAATAGTTAGCTGTCCACAACTCCGCAGTTATGCATGAACTGGAATCTCAGTAGGACATTTAGAGCATTGTTAGACTACTTCGGCATTGAGTCATTCAACCTTTATTCCAGTTATTCAAGGCTATTCAGTGTATTGCGACGTATCAGGTGTTGAGTTGGGTTGTGTGTTGATGCAGCACTGTAAGGTGATTGCGTATGCTTCCAGAACAGTTGAGAAACACGAAAAGAATTACCCTACCCACGGCACAGAGTTAGGCTATGAGTGATCACGCCTTAAAGATATGGAGACATTGCCTTATGGAATCCATTGGATATTTTCATAAATCATAAGAGCCTACGAATACTCTTCACCCAGAGGGAGCTGAATTTGCGACAGCGTCGCTGGTTGGAGTTATTGAAAGATTACGACGTGGATATTCTATATCATCCGGGAAGAGCCAATGTAGTGGCAGAATGCTCTCAGTTGTAAATCAATGGGAAGTTTGGCATATTTGCGGCTCGAGCAGCGGAGTTGGTCAGGGAATACATCGATTAGCCAGTCTGGCGTTCGTGTAGCAGAAATGGAGGACAACAGAGCGGTAATTCATAACATCACCCAGTGTCGTCATTAGTTGTGTGGAGGTAAAAGAACGGCAATATGAAGATCGACTGGTCGGCTGGGGCGAGAATTCAGCAAGGGAAAGCGCCAGATTTTCAGATAACTAAGGATGAAGTGCTGCGATGTAAGCGCCGCCTCTGTGTTCCAGATATTTCAAGGCTCCGTCAGCAGATTATGGTAGGTAGATTACGCCCACTATTCTCTCCACCCGGTGCGACGAAAATGTACCATGATATCAAGAAAATCTACTAGTGGCCAAGTATGAAAAGAGAAATAGCCGAATTTGTAGCCCAATGTCCTAGCACTTAACAGGTAAAAGCAGACACTAGAGACCAGGTGGGTTAACAGGACATAGGCGCCTTCTCTAGAAATGGGAAGCAGTGAACATGGATTTTGTAGCAGGATTACCCTGCTCCAGGCATAGGCATGATTCCATTTGGGTAATAGTTAATGGTGACAGAAATCACCCCACTTCTGCCGGTGAAAGCTGCTCTCTGCAGGGATTATGCCGAATTGTATATCGAGAGAAATAGTTAGATTACACGGAGTTCCAGTATCTGTTATTTCGGACAGGGGAGCACAATTTACAGCTAGATTTTGGTAGTCATTTCAGAAAGGTCTGGGAACGCAAATTAATTTTAGCACGGCATTCCACCCTCGAACTGAGATGGACGAAATTTGAACGCACTATCTTCGAGGCGGCTCGAGGATATGCTACGGGCGTGTGCTATATTTTGGAGGTAGCTGGGATGAGCATTTGCCGTTAATTGCGTTTGCTTATAATAATAGCTATCACTCACTTCAGATGGCGCCCTTTGAGGCCTTATATGGGCGAAAATACGAGATCGCCCGGTTGGCTAGTTTGAAGTGGGAGAGTCGGCGGTGCTGGGCCAGATATTATTCAACAGTCAGAGAAGGTAAAACATCAGAGAACGCCTACTGACTGCACAGAGCCGCCAGGAAATCGTATCTTGATGTGCAGCACGAGACCTGGAATTTGATGTGAATGGCGGGTATTTAAAGTATCTCCGATGAAAGGGTGATGAGATTGGCAAGAAAGGTAAGCTCGATCTGAGATTTGTTGGGACTTATCATATTCGTCGAAGGATAGGCCAAGTGGCAATGAGTTGAACTTGCCTCCAAATTGAGAATCCTTTCATCAGTCTTTCACGTATCTATGCTGAGAAAATGCATAGGAGACCCATCGAGTAGTCCCAGGTCAGGATATCCAGGTTACGGCGGCCTGAAGTTCAGTAGCTATCTTAGACAGACAGATTCGTAGATTAGAACCAAAAAGATATTGCGTCTGTCAAGTACTATGGCATAACAGGAACTGAGAGGAGATGACTTGGGAAGCAGAGGAAGATATGAAAACCAGATATCCTCACTTGTTCAAGCATAGTCGAGTCAAAGAGGTATGCTAATTGTTATTTTATGTAGTGCCTTATAGTATATGTATAAATGAGATGATCGATTCTAATCTTTCATGTGAATACTATAGTGTCACGCCCCGCCTTGGGGGTATGACTGGCGCCTGGTGCCCTAGTAGGACTGTTTGCTAATTAGTGAGCCTAAGCACATCGGTGCTGGCTAGCTCTATCTCAAATTTTGGAAACAACGGGCTATATAGCATCTGTAAATATAGCCTCCGGCCCGACTTTGGGCCTTTAGCCACCTGCATATAAACTTCAGCTAACCGAATCTATATCTCCTTAGGGAACCTATGTGGGCCAAACAAACCACCATGTTGTCTAGTCATCTGTGACTCAATAAAAGAATACTTTGACACAACTACGTGACCGACAAGGTCACCACTACTATCAGGCTATGGCCCCACACGACCAACATAATCAATAATGCTAAACAGCTAAACACATCGCACGGCCTCACACGACCGGCACAACTAACCACAGGGAGATGTATATACAATCTGCAAGCCTCTATAGTCTTGATAAAATGGTCGGGGCCGAGGGCCCTGGCCTACCCATCTTGTACAAAAAAAGAAAAGAACTACACCTCACGAAAATCAAGCTCCGGATGACAGGAGCTGATGACTCTATAGCTGGCTGGAATCATGAGGGATCGCCTCCTCATCTATGAGTACCTGCAGGCAAATCTCACGGCCTTAATGGGAGTCGGTACCACCGATGCGAGTATGCAAAAACTTAATACAATGAATAATAACATCATAGCTAGCAATTCTGAATAGCAGAAATAACTGAATCTGTAAGAACTGATAAAAGCTGGATTAGATTTCTCTGTACCGATAGGGCGAGGAGCGTACTGTCGTCGTGGCCATCTGCTATCTATTAACTGGTATATAACACATAATATATATATAGCAAGCAGAACAATACCAACCCCATAAGCCGGATGGTGCCAGCCAACAAAAAATCTATATGCCCCTACCTGGTCAAAACCAACCAAAAATAAGCGACTCCACTCATCCTTCCAACTAAGAGCACCTCACAGCCATTTTGGGTCTACGGCTCGGGCTATGGCCTCCACGTGCATAAATAACTGTATGTACGATGGGAGGACTCACCATGCTATCTGTAACTGTAACTGTATCTGAAATCTGTTCCCTGGGCGCATGCTGGCAGGCAATCTGTACTGTAATGTTGATAAGCTGATATGGGAAGCTTCATCCCATCTTCGTCCTATTTGCGGGATGGCATGCCACACCTTGGAGTGGCGTAGCCTACCGCTCAGTGGGCATTACAGTCCTGGCCCAGGGCGGCGGGACGCTCAAAGGGTGCTCTCACGACATCAAGTCTCAACAATCCAATAAAAGCATATATAGCAAGCATGTTTAAACTGAAAAATACTATTTGTATTCTGATTTCTTATTACGAACTCTTTCTCATTATATTGATTCTCATGCGCTTTATACTGAATGCAGGATCTTTATCGACTGCATATTATCATGAAGCACATACAGCTTGATATTGCAACAAGATTATCATCTGTCTGTATGGCTTAACTGTAGCCAAGTTACTATACATTGTCTGATTTTACTTTACTAACACATTACGAATATATGTCATATTATTCTAAAAACATGCTTGCTAAACACATACTGGGCTATACTGAGTCTGGTGATTGATAAGGGGCATATTTATATGCCAAACTCGATACTCAAATGTATAACTTTCGTCTTGTTTGTCTAATAAATTGTACATTCTCATTGTAAATTGTATGGAAGTGTGAATTTATACTAACCAATATGATTAGCGCGTTGTTTTGTAGGAAAAACATGCTTTTGTTGAGGAAAAAATGACATGTTGGAAGGAAATAAGGAGGAACTCAGGGGCGAGCAAGGAAGCGGATGGTGAAGCGAGGATTACAAGGGCTCCGCGATGGAGCCGTGGCGCAGCGCCATCGCCCGGATGCGTGCACACTCAGGATGGAAATTCCAAATAAATTCCAGTGAAAGTCAGCGATCAGGCCGTTACCACTTTGGAAGTGAATTATTCAGATGTTGCATTTCCAGAGAGGGTCCGCGGTGCACCATTAACATTGGCAGTGCTCCGCGTGCACGCCGTGCCACGTTGGTAGCAATTACCTGGGGACAATTTCAGAGGGCTTCCGCGTTTGCACCATGCACGAGGCGTGCTCCCGCGGCGCCGCGTGACCGTTGCTCATTATTCGGAAGAATTTATCCCTAGTATAAATAGATCACTTAGGGGCATTTTCAATTATTCTGACTTGGTGGAGCAAGAACGTGGGTTACAGGCAGCATTGAGGACAAAATTTCTAGGGTTCTTCTCTATCTCTTTCTTGTTCCTTTCAATTGCTTGTATGATTAACACTTGTTTTAGGATGTTACAATCCACAAATGGTGGCTAATTCTCCCTTCTTGCTGAGGTTATGAACTTAGTGTTGCAATGTAATTATTGATTGCTGGTTTAATTTTCTCTTTTCTTCCATGGTTGTTCTATTTAATTCTTGTTCCTACTACATTATTAATACGGCCAATGTTAGTGTAAAATCCAAAAAGTCGGTTTCACCAGAGAAATAAATTGGAAGTTGTGAATTAATAGAATATAATCTTTATCTTGGTTCGGGAGAATTGGGAATTGATTTACCTTCGGGATAAGTATACCCGAAAGTCGTATTAGTCATGTGTGGAACCGGTTTCATATTGCTAGGAGCGTTCCTTCTTATCACGAAAATGTAGGTGGAAGGTTCATGATTCTTAAGTTGGGTTAAATACGAGAGTTTTAATCCATAGGCAGTAGGTTCCGACTAGCAACCGGAGGAAAAAGATAAACCACGTAAATTAATGGTTCGTGTCTTCACACTTTATTCTTCGTAACCTCGGCATGCTCTTAACCATTGTTTAGATTCAATTGTATAATTAGCTTAGTGTAAATATAAAAATTATATTCTCAAAATAATTCTTTTTCGTTACTCTGTTGTCTTCTTTGTATAGTTGTAGTAAATTAACGTTTAAAAGATTTCACCCCGTATTCCTATTCTATTAAGGTTGACAATCCGGTTTCTTCAAAGAGCCCTTTGTATTGCCATACGGCCACGTACACTTGCGGAGCTCATCAAGTTTTGGCGCACGTTGCCGGGGGGCAAACATTCAAGTCGAAAATTTTCATTTTACTTTGGATTTTAAGTGTTAGTTTGCTATTTCAATATTTTTGATTGTTGACAACTTGGTCTTAGCATGTATTTTTGAGGAAAGCAGTTGTTGAACACTGGCAAGAGACAAAGGGTTGGTGGATCCATCCTTACAGCCGGGTGACAATTTCATCGTCAACGGAGAGAAGCTCTAGAGAGAAAGCTGCAGTTGCTCAGACAAACTATCATGGAGCAACCACAGAATCCCCAATAGTGCGGGCGGTATTAGTGCAGAGGGAATTAGCGCCGAGCCGGTTCGCGATGTGCAATCCCACAAGCTCGCAATGTTACTTCTAGCAGCTGCAAACCCGAGCCCAGGAGGAGGTTCGAGCTGAAACAGAATATGGTGGTTGCTGCACACAAGCGGCAGTTTACAGGTCCCTCACGGGGACCCGCAACAGCATCTTGAGAATTTTCTGGAGATAAGTGACATACATCCCGCTGGAGTGTCAACAGATTATGTCCGGCTTACTTTTCCCATTTTCACAGAAGATGCTAGAGGTGGCTGAAAGCTGAGCCACCGAACTCTATCACCTCATGGGATGATCTCGCGAAAAAGTTCTTGTCCAGATTCTTTCCCTCCGGTAAAACAGCAAGGCTTGAATTCAAATTCTAAGTTTAAACAAAGAGAGGGTAAGAATTCGTATCGAAGCTCCTGGGAAGGTTTAAATCATTGTTGAGGGACTGTCTCATCACCATCCAGTCAAAATGATGTGTTGGTGCACACTTTTATAGGGTTTGGAACCCCACACTAAGAAATTTTGCTAGATTCAGCAGGCGGAAATGGAGCTTTGAAAGACTTATGAACTGTATACTTTGCTTAATCGTATTTCGCAGGGAAATCCGGGTGGAATGCGGACTCTTCAAGGGGAGGATCAAGGAAGCTTGTTTGCCGTCTTGGAATGGATGGGTTCCACAGCTATGTTGCACGAGATAGCTGCCTTGCAGAATCAGTTGAACACCCACTTCGGCAATATGAACTTGAGCCAGTCGCAAGCCCCAGTTAATGCAGTGCAGCAGATTTGGTGTGAAGTGTGCAGGAGCAATGGACTTCCCGGGTGAGTGTTGTGGAGCAAATCCGGTTCGGTGAACTTTGTCGGGAATGCACAAAGGAGCAACCACCAGCAGTATGGGAATAGCTACAATTCTAACTGGAGGAATCACCCGAATTTCTCTTGGGGTAGCAGCAACCATCAGGGACAGAGTTCGAGTCGGGGATGCGGCGGAATCAAGGAGGGCCACGGGAACTGTCGAGGCACAATACGAAATAACAATGCCCCTCCTCCACCACCATCACCCAGCGTTGAGGAGATGTTCAAGCAGCTGATAGCCAACCAAGCTCAATTGCAGGCTGACCATGTCATATTGGCAGCCGATGTTAAAAATATTCAGGCGGCTACCAAGGCAGGTATCAATTTGGGCAATTTCTTTGGGTGAGAACACCCGAGGCCTAGAGGAGGACTCCAGTGACACAGATCCCAATCCCAAGCAGGTCAATGCAGTGACCACGAGGAGTAGCTTGCAGTTGAAGGTGGAACCGAAAGACCACCTCAACAGTCGGGAGTAGCGAGAGCGGAGAGGAAACGAGAATGATGAGAGGGAAACACAAGGATGCGGAGCAGACGAGACCTCCCCCATTCCCTCAACGATTAAGGAAGCACAAGGAGGAGGCGTGCTTCAAAAGTTCATGGAGGTGCTCAAACAGGTACACATTAACTTACCTCTTGTTGATGTTTCTTGGGAAGGCCTAAATATGCAAAGTACATATAAGGACGTACATTGTGATAAGCAGGCTGACCAATATGCCACATTGGCCCTTACAGAGAATGCACTTCCCGGATACAAAACCGGTTGCCCACGATGCTCAAAAGATCTGGGAGCTTCACAATTCCAGTTGACTCAATCAGGCTACAAATATCCGAGCTGCGGTTTATGTATTTGGGAGCGAACATTAGCTTGATGCCAACTTCGATTATTCAAAGTTAGGTCTAGGAAGCCTAGACCTACAACGGTGGTTTTGCAGCTTGCAGACCGTTCCTTGGCAAGGCCAGACGGCATTGTGGAGGAGTGCCTTGTAGCCACCTGGTGCAGAGTCGGCTCAACAATCTTCCGGTGGATTTTATTGTGCTAGACTTTGAGCCGAGACTCGGAAGTTCCATTTATTTTGGGGCGACCTTTCTTGGCACAACCGGAAAGCTCTTATAGTGTAGCTGCAGGGCAGCTAACGATGCCAGGCACACGACAGGTGGAGGTGTTCTGATGTACAAGGCCACCAAATTCCCGGTCGTGTACGAAGAACTCTCGATGATCAACGTGCTTGAACAACCGAGTGGTGTTCAAGGCTTTGAACAGCGAGAAATTTGAAGAAACCCCGATAGAGGTAAGCTTGATTGGGGTGAGGACACGTGGTAGAGCAAACGTCCGTACTGGGCGAACTGAGCTCAAATGACTCGAGCCGAGACGGTAAACCAGGCGGCGCCGCGGGAGGCAGCCCACGTGAAATGTAATTGTAAAATGTACAAACGAAAAAAAAAAAAAAAGAAGAAAAAGATTTTTAATTTCTGTATTTTATATTTTTATAGAATAAGAGTGTAAATAGAAGATAGAAATATTGTTTCTCCAACTTGGAAATTCTAACCGATTTCATGTGATAAGATGTTGTACAGGTTGAACGGAGGAAAAAGTACAAAGGAATGCAAAAAGGGAAAAACGAGGTAAGAAAAATTTATTTTAAAGTGGCAAAGCATTGAGCACAACGCGATGGCTCTCCATGTCACGGAGGAAGGCCTCCGCGTTACCCTCCGTGACACGTTGAAAGCAAATCTGGAATTTTTAAAAATTCCAGAGAGCCTGCGCGATGGCTCCGTGTCACGGAGGGGCATGCTCAACGTTACTCCGTGACACGTTAACGTGTTAATCGCTGTCGGGTCACACCGGGTCACCGGGCGACCCACGTGAAATTCCCACTTTTAAACCCCAAATCACCCCATTTTCCCATTCCCTCATCCTCCGCGACAAAACCCCCAAAATTCCTCCCCTCAACGTGCCACGGCTTAAAGAGTACAAATTCACCTTTTCTTCGTCTTACTCAAATCAAATGTACGCTCTTGAACTCATTCAATTTATTTAGCTAAAATGTCGATTTTTAGCATGCTTAGGAAAAATCCATGCCCATATCAATAATTTGAGCTTAAATACATTTGGGTTGTTGATTATAGTTGTTCGTAGTATCGTTGTGATCATCAGAACTCGTTAATTGCGTACTTAAATGAAATTTGTGCTAGATTGTGGGTAGGGTTGGATTGTGAAGTTGAAAAGTTGAATTGAGAAGAGGAAGTGTTGAAAAATTGTAGGTTGTGCATGTTGGGTGAATTAGTAGTATGCTTATCGATAGCAGCAGTCTTGATGCAATTACAAAGGGGTGCAAATTGGGTGAAATTAAAAACTCATCAATTACATGAATCGGGGAATTGCTTAGTTGAGTTGTGGAGTATTTTTATTTTCTTGTATTCTTTTAGCTGAATGCCATGTAATGAAGTGAAGTATCCAGTAAGTATGTTGGGAGATTGAAACATGAAATTCTGAGTAGTGCACGAGAGGTTATGTTGTCGAATTCTAAGAGAACGCCAGGGCGATTTTGTTTGTTTTTTTCTTGTTTCTTTTGTTTGTTTGCGATTTTATCTTTTGTAAATATGGAATAAATATGTTTCTGCCGTTTTTGCATAATGACTAGAAACTAAGTGTGGGGTGGCCGAGGCAAACCCAACCTTAGTCCAAAGCTAAATGATAATCAACTAACATGATCTTTTGTCTGTTTTCTTTGACAGAAACCATGGCTAACCCGATGGACAAGGAAAGGGCGCATCAACATCAGGCGCGGGAAAAGATTAAGGCCCAGGAGGCTGCAGTCCAGTGGCTGTGAAGCGTTCCACGTGGCCAGCGCAGCCAATATGGAACAAGATGGGTACGGAAGAGGGGAAAGAAGTGGTACACTAAGCACAAAAGAAGGCTCAAATACTTCCCCGAGGAACACATTGCACGGGAACCCTTGGCACAAGGGGTTCCCCGGATGAATTGCACAGGATTGACAGCTATTTGAGCTCGTTTCATTTCGACGAGCACAGGGAGTGCAACTGCACTTAGTCAGAATTCGCTAGTGGAACCCGACATTGAGGAGTCACACCATCAAAATAAGGGCCAAATCGTCACATTAGACCTCACCACCTCAATGCCATCATAGGGCGCAAAATACGAGACGCCCATGTACTCATAATGGACATGCTCACCTTATGCGAATATGGACGCACATTATGGCTGGAGCCCGATCTGGCAACGTTGGAGACGAGCATAAAGGAGAGGGCTACCATCGAGACATTGCCTATGCAGATAGACGGGGAAGCCGAGGAATAGCTAATTTGAAAGATCGTTGCTCTGTTTGATTAGAAGTGCCTGTGATCTTGACCAGGATCGTGTATGCTTGGTAGCACGCCCTTGTAGGGCTTGAAATCATGTTGGGGCGGTGATCATTTCCCTTTATGAAGGGCCCGAACTGCATCGAGGCAGTGCGGATTAGGCGGGGGGCTGCGACAGCGTTCTGAGGCCTTGAGGTCGAGGAGGAGGCCCTAGATTACATCCGCAGATGGAGCGGTGTGCCATTGATGTCACAAAAAACAAGGCACCCGACACCCTCAAGCCTGTCCTTACATTGGCGGAGCGACATGCTCAAAGGACGATCAATATGTCCCGCATGTTCGGGATGCAGATGCTCAGCTACGCATAGGCGAGAGATCGGTAACGGAGGACGAGCTGTGGCAGGTCGAGATGGATTACCCATTCGGTGAGAACGCGGGGCACTATGTCAGGTGGGCCCCAGCTTTGTGGAGCCTACAAGACGTGAGCGTCCCACGGACGAGGAGACACGTCGCGGATTCCGACGTTGGGTCGGAGAGGACGACGGTGGAGGAACTTCCGAACATGGGGGATGAGGCGGCAACACGTGAGGAAGTGGGATACTTTGACTAGTAGAGTTTCACAACCACCTTTTGTTTGTAATTGTATGAACACTGGGGATAGTGTTCGATTCTAAGTGTGGGGTGGGAGTAGTTGGGTCTTTGGGCCTTTGTGTGTATGTCATTGTATGTTCCTTGCTTTATTGTAAGTGTTTGTTTTTAATTTGACTCTGTTTGTTTGTGTATTTCATTGATTGTAAATATTGTTGTGAAATTGTTGTGTGTCTTTGTGGGAGTAATGTTAATGATGTAAATAAGTCTTGTCAAATCATCAGCATTTTAAAAAATTTCATAACTATTTTCTATTTGGGTTTCAGGTTTGTTTTCGGTTCTTTTGCCGAAGAGTCCCATTGAACCAGTATGCGTAGTGACCCTTCTCTGCGATGGATGGATGGCAGCCGTCTTAAGGAAAGGTAGTCGATAGGAGTAGTTCGTTTTTATTTTGTTTTTTTTAATTTTTTTCTTTGTTTGTTTTTGTTTAGTTGGATTGTTGGTTTGTATCCCATGCATGTTGCTATTCAATGGCCCGACATCCTTGTTGCGTGTTGTACATAACAATTATATAGTAAAGATGATTCGTAGAAAGCATGCAAATTTCTGTACATATGTAAGACACTTTTGCCTTAGAATTTGATTCGGTGTGCTTGAAACTTAATTTTGAATTCTTGTGATTAGCTGATTAAAGATTACGTAGAAGTCATCTTGGAGTCGAGCATGTGCATTGAGTGTATGATGAGGTGGTTATTCCATGCTATTGTCGACTGCCTAGAACTTGCCTGTCGTGTGTACGAAACGAAATGAAGGAAGTGTAGTGTGGGAAAGGATGTAGGCATTTCTTTGTCAACCAAAAATTTTCTTGTTTTCTTTTCATAGCCACCTTGAAGATTAAGCCTAGTCGGCCCGTTGAGCCTTTAGCCTTGATAAATTTTTCTTTTCTGATTTTCCTTTGTCAAAAAGGGTGCGAACCAAGTGAGCACCTTCTTTTCATGGTCCTTAGGCCAAAGTCGAAGCTATTAAGCGCTCGAGAGAAAAAGTATAATTTTCCCATGGTGTCAAAAGAGCGAAGTGATAAAAAAGAAAAGAAAAGTGATGAAAAAGAAAGAAAGAAAGGGAAAGAAAGAGTCAAAGATTGAAATAGCCAGATTTGAAAGGAAAGAAAGTTGTTTAACTCAATTTTCTCTTCATTAGTCTGGTGTGTTAAAGAAAAGGGGTGATAAATATAAAAATAAACTTCAAGAGGAGGAGCAAGGAAAATAGTCACGGAAGTTGATGGGATGTGTGAAAAAGCACTTAAGGAAGCTGGTTGCTATTATTGGTTAGCCCAGTATATACACTTTCATAGCTTACAGTACAACCCGTTAGGTCCTACGTGATCTTGCATCACGCATCCTTATATTGAGTTAAACACTAGAGGCAAGCTTATGGTCATGACGCAATGCATGTGGTCGTTTGGGAGAGTGAGTGAAATGGGGTGTGTACATATATACCCCGGACATGGATTTCCTTTAAGTTCATGTGATTAAAACAGGTGGAATCTCCTAGTGTTGTGAGGGCACATGTTTGATGTTGAATACATTCGTGTCGGATATCTTGGTCGGCTAATATGCATGAGTTTGCCGATATCGAGAGTCGATTCTTGTGCTAAAAAGTCTTGAATTATGGAGTGTCGTTGTAATAATGATGCTATGCATGCTTCTCTTAGTAATTTAGCCCCAGGTATATTGGTTTTATGTGCATGGTCCCGGATTGTCGAGCCTAAACGCCATGAAAGGATATCAATTGCATGAGTGTATGAGTATTGTTCGAGGACGAACAAGATTTTAAGTGTGGGGTAGGTGATAACGGGCATATTTATATGCCAAATCGATACTCAAATATATAACTTTCATCTTGTTTGTCTAATAAATTGTGTACATTTGTATAAATTGTATGGAAGTGTGAATTTATACTAACCAACATGATTAGCGTTGTTTTGTAGGAAAAACATACTTTTGTTGAGGAAAAATGGCGCATTGGAAGAAATCAAGGAGGAACTCGGGAACGAGAGCAAGGGAAGCGGATGGTGAAGCGAGTTACGAGCTCCGCGATGGAGCCGTGGCTGCGCTGCCATCAGCGGATGCGTTCTGCACGGGATGAAATTCCAAATAAATTCAGTGAAGGTCCTTGATCGAGCGGGTGCCACGTATTGGAATTAATTATTCAGATGGTGCATTTCCAGAGAGGTCCGCGATTGCACCGTGGCACGTTGGCAGTGCTCCGCGATGCACGCCGGTCTGCCATGTTGGTAACAATGCACAGGCGGACAATTTCAGAGGAGCTTCGCGTTTGCCGTGTCACGGAGGCAGTGCTCCGCGTGCACTCCGTGACACGTTACTCGTTATTCAGAATAAATTTAGCCTAGTATAAAATAGAACACTTAGGGGCATTTTAATTATTCTGACTTGGTGGAGCAAGAACGTAAGGTTGCAGGCTGACCAGTGAGGACAATTTGCACAGGGTTCTTCTCTATCTCTTTCTTCTTCCTTTCAAATTGCTTGTATGATTAACACTTGTTTTAGGATGTTTTAATCACAAATGGTGGCTAAATTCTCACTTCTTGTTGAGTTATGAACTTTGTGTTGCAATGTAATTATTGATTGCTGGTTTAATTTTCTCTTTTCTTCCATGGTTGTTCTATTTAATTCTTGTTCCTACTACATTAATGTACGGCCAATGTTAGTGTAAATCCAAAAGTCCGTTTCACCGAGAGGGCAAGAAATTGGAAAGTTGTGAATTAATAGGATATGATCTTTTCTTTGTTTGGGAAAATTGGGAATTGTTTACCTTCGGGATAGAAATATACCCGAAAGTCGTATTAGTCATGTGTGGAGCAGGTTCCGTACTAGAACTTGAATTCCTTCTTTATCACGAAGAAGCCAGGCGGAAGGTTCATGGTTCTTAAGTTGGGTTAAAATACGAGAGTTTTAATCCATAGGCAGTAGTTCCAAACTAGCAACCGGAGGAAAAGATAAACCGTAAATTAATAGTTCGTGTCTTCACGTGTTCTTCGTAACCTCGGCATGCTCTTAACCATTTGTTTAGATTCAATTGTATAATTGGGTTAAATACGAGAGTTTTAATCCATAGGCAGTAGTTCCGACTAGCACCCGGATGAAAAGATAAACCACGTAAATTAATAGTTCGTGTCTTCACATGTTGTTTGTAACCTCAGCATGCTCTTATCCATTGTTTAGATTCAATTGTATAATTAGCTTAGTGTAGTATAAAAAGTATATTCTCATAAACAAATTATTTTTCGTTACTCTGTTGTCTTCACTGTATAGTTGTAGTAAATTAACGTTTGAAAGATTTCACCCCGTATTCCTATTCCTGTGGGTTCGA
>JACEIK010005959.1:14769-33648 GCA_018107945.1 Datura stramonium
AATCAGGTATGTATGGCTAGAGCATGAAATTCTTTTATCACAGAAATGTAGATTAAGGTTCATGATTCTTAAATTGGATAGGAATCGAAAGATCCAATCCCTAGGCAATAATTCTTGACTAGCAACCGAAGGAAAGATTAACTGAATCATATTGATAAATTAATTCCCTGCATGTTCGTTTTAACCTCAGCTTGCTCATTACTATTGTTCACACTCAAAATTATAATCTTGCTTAGATTCTTATTAATTAGTAAACTTAAACTTTCAACACAATATTTATTTGGTTGTCTGCATTCATAAAGATATAGTTCACTGACGCTTAAGTTAATTAGTACCGTAGTTTAGTCCCTGTGGGATCCATACTTGGCTTTAATTAAGCCACTTTACTACTTGTTCGACCACGTGCACTTGTGTTTAGTTACCACAGCACCGAACACTATGAAAGTGCATAGGGATCCATCCCGAGTTGTGCCAGTTGAGGATGTCCAAGTCACTAAGAAATTGGCCTATGAAGAGATTCCAATAGCTATATTAAATCGACAAGTTCGCAGATTGAGGACTAAGGATGTAGCTTCAGTTAAAGTATTATGGAAAAATAAGAATAGAGAAGAAATGACTTGAGAAGCTAAGGACGACTTGATATCCAAATATCCTTATTTTGTTTCAGACTTAGCCAGGCCATGCAGTTAAGGTACAATTACGATTTAATTTGTTCTGTGATGTATGTTATGTATACTGCTCAGCTAAATGCAATGTTGTTGAGAAAAAGTTGTGATAGTATTATATAAAGTGCCTGTACTGGACTTTTCTACATTTCAGGTTTTTTGGATAGTCCATATTACAGGGGAGACTCTGCCGAAATTTTTCTAGAATAAGTAGTTGCAAGAGTTAAGGTTCCTGTAAGCTGAAGTTAACATTCGAGGATGAATGTTCCTAAGGGGAGGAGGATGTTACACCCCATAAGTTTCTAATGTTTAGACGTCCTATTCGTACGTTGTTTCAGAGTTTCAGAATATAATACGTATGAGAAAGGGGCCTGGGGAAAGGTCGGATGAGCGTGGAATTGGAACCGCGCAGGACGAGGCTAGGCCAGCTGCCCAAAGGGGCAGCATAGCTCATACCCTGCCCTCCACGTTGGGCTCCATGACACGCATGACTATTGGCACGTTGGGGTCTGTGCCATGAACCCCTATCCACCGCCCGAGTATATATAGGTCCTCCCTTCATTATTTAGAATATATATATGTTATATTCGACCATCAGAGGGAGAAGATGAATGAATTGATAGAATTTCCTCTATTTACGCTACGAAACGCCGTCCAAATCTAAATTAACTTCGGTTATCAAAGTATAAGGCCACAAGGAGCATTATGTGGAGTTAGTTTCGCAAAATTAGCCGGTGAATCGTAACCCCACTGAGCAAAAGTTGTTCGAATCTCTCCAAACTAGTGTCAATACGATCACAGGCTTAAAGTAAGCATTTCTCCCTTCTGGATTCTTGAAAAATTACGAGTTTTCGATCGTGTTCAGTCAAGTTGAAAATATAGTTAATATTCTATATAAAGTTATCCTTTTAATTGAATTTAGTACTAAAATTAGCCTCATTCTTCCAATGATACGATTGCAGGTTAGAAGAGAATTTGAATACGAGCTCAAACTCGCCAGTTAATCAGTAAATAGCAAATGAGGTATGTTAAGGTAGTTTCCTTCGGCAAGTTAGTTTTCTTAGCATGATAACTCAATTGAATCCCAGTAAGAATAGCATAAGCATGTATATTATGATTAGCTATTGTTACTAGCTGAGATCAATATTCCATACTAGTTTGGGATATATTATGACTCTATAGACTCCATGACCAACCCCAGGGTTATTAGTTGTGTCGTCGCCCACCAAGGGAAAGATAATGTCGCTCGACGGAGCGGTATGCCGTCTGCAAGGGATGAAGATGGGGTTTCAGATCCTCATATGCCGTGGTTGGCCTTATATACACCCACGTCGAGCCTGGTGCATGGGGTGCAGATATCAAGAGTCCACCGGACTCAAACACAGTTACGGTCAGGGGTCGAGCGGGCTCAGTTGCAGACCCAGGGGATTGGTAGGACGGCTATAGCTATTAGTTGACCAGTGTTACCTTGGATAGGGATATATAGACTAAGGTGTACTCACCATGGATATGGGGGGCCCAGGTGGGTTATTTTGTGCTGGTTGTACCTTCCAGCTTATGGGGGCTAGGTAAGGTTTATGTTTGCTCTAGTTATTGATAGTTAGATAGTAAGAAGTTCTATTACTCAGGTATGATCTCTATTCCTTCATTTTAGTTATTCTCAGATTTATCTCTTTATTTCAGTCATTTATAGTTATCGCCTTACATATTCAGTACATATTGTATTGATGCCCTTTCTGGGGCGCTGCATTACTTTCCTGCAGGTGCGGATAGACGAGGAGCCGGTCCCTCATAGCTTTTAGCCAGTGTCACTAGAGCAGTTAGCTCCTTTCTTTCGGAGCTTGTAGATAGAAGGTTTACTTTCTTTTTGGTTGTACATTTTATGGGTAGGTAGGGACCCTGTCCCGACCATCATATTACTCGTAGAGGCTTGCAGATTGTTTCTATTTCCCTGTGGTTAGCTGTTATTGGCTGTGTGGGGCCTATATGTGTTTTAGTTTACGTGTTGGCCATGTGGGGCCTTGTTTAGCTGGCAGTGTAGCGGCCTTGTCGGCCATAGTTTAGCTTAGTACTTGATTTACTTTAAAGTCATAACTAGACATCATGGTGGCCTAGTCGGCCCGTATAGGATTCCCTATTATTGCCTGTTTCTGGTTAGCTGTTTTCTTTTACAGGTGGCTATAAGGCCTTTTCGACCAAAGGTTGTATTTACAGTCGAGATATAGCCCGTTGTTTTCTTAAATGTAGAAGTGAGCCTACACTAGGAGTGCACAACTTAGCTTAGTCATTTAAGACCCCAATAGGGCACTAGGTGCCAGTGATGCCTCCCAAGGTAGGGCGTGATACAAAGTCACTGTCAAGAACAGTTACCCCTTACTCAGGATTGATGATTTTTTAGATCAACTTCAGGGTGCTAAGTGTTTTTCAAAGATACATCTCAAATATGGGTATCATCAGCTCAGAGTTCGAGAGAGTGATATCCCCAAGACAGCGTTCAGAACATGGTATGGTCATTGTGAGTTTGTACTTATGTCTTTTGTACTAACGAATGCTCTTGAAACTTTTATAGACTTGATAAATAGGGTATTCAATCTATATTTGGACATGTTCATGATCGTGTTCATTGATGACATCTTAATATATTCTCGGAGCGAGGAGGAGCATGCTGCTCACTTGAGAGTAGTGCTTCAGACCCTCAAGGATCGCCAATTGTATGCAAAGTTCATCAAGTGTGAGTTTTTGTTGGACTCCATGGCATTCTTGGGCTATATGGTTTCTAACGAAGGCATAAAAGTAGATTAGCAGAAAATTGAGGCGGTGAAGAATTGGCCCAGACCGGTGAATCCTCAGATATTCAGAGTTTCTTGGGTTTAGCTGGATACTACCATAGGTTTGTTGAGGGTTTCTCATCCATTGCAGCGCCTTTGCCTAAGTTGACATAGAAGAAGGTGAAGTTTCAGTGGTCGGAGGCTTATGAGAAAATCTTCAAGGAGTTGAAGACCTGACTCACTTCAGCACCAGTGTTGACCTTACCCGAGGGTACTCATGGCTTTGTTGTATATTGTAATTCTTCGAGATTCGAATAGGGGTGTGTGTTGATGCAGCATGGGAATGTAATAGCAAATGCCTCGAGACAGCTGAAAGTTCATGAAAAGAATTACCCGACCCATGATCTTGAGTTGGCCGCGGTGGTGTTTGCTTTGAAGATATGGTGGAATTACTTATATGGGGTCCACGTGGATGTATTTATGGACCATAAGAGCTTGAAATACGTGTTCAAACAGAAAGATCTAATCTTTGGCAAATGAGGTGGTTGGAGTTACTTAAGGACTATGATATGAGTGTCCTTTACCACCCGGGCAAGGATAATGTGGTTGCAGATGCGCTTAGTAGGCTCTCAATGGAGAGTGAGTCTCATGTGGATGAGGGGAAGAAGGAGTTGGTGAAATATGTTCACCGACTTGCAAGGCTGGGAGTTAGATTGATCGACTCGACCGATGGCGGTGTGGTTGTACATAACGAGTAAGAATCATCCTTGGTGGTTGATGTTAAGTCCCGACAACATGAGGATCCAATTTTTAGGAAATTAAAGGAGGCGGTGCAGAGTCAAAAGGTGGAGGTTTTCTCCCAAGGGGGAGATGGTGTGCTACGATATCAGGGTCGTCTTTGTGTCCCAGATGTTGATGATTTGAGAGTTCGGATATTACATGAGGCACACGGTACCAGATATTCTATTCGTCCAGGATTCATGAAGATGTATCGGGACATGCGAGAAATCTATTGGTGGGGTGGTATGAAGAAGGATATTGCGGAGTTCGTAGCGAAATGTGCAAACTATCAGCAAGTGAAGGTTGAGCATCAGAGACCCGGAGGCATACTCTAGGATATTACCATCCCCACTTGGAAGTGGGAAGAGATCAATATGGACTTCATTACAGGCTTACCCCGGACATATAGGCAATATGACTCCATTTGGCTTATCGTGGATAGGTTGACTGAGGCGGCTCATTTTCTTTCGGTCAAAACTACCGACTCAGCAGAGGATTATGACGAGTTATACATACGGGAGTTAGTTCGGTTGCATGAACTGCCTTTGTCCATCATTTCAAATAGAGGTACCCAATTTACCTCTCAATTTTGGAGATCTTTTTAGAAGGGACTCGGGACTCAAGTAAAGCTTAGCACGACCTTTCATCCGCAAACGGATGGTCAAGCCGAGCGAACAATCCAGACTCTTGAGGACATGTTGAGGGCATGTGTTATGGATTTTGAAGGTAGTTGGGATTATCATTTTCCCCTAATTTAGTTTTCTTATAATAATAGTTACCACTTAGTATCCAAATGGCACTGTTTGAGGATATTTACGGGCTAAGGTGTAGGTCTCCCATCGGATGGTTTGAGGTTGGTGAGGCAGCTATGATAGGACTGGATTCGCTTCATGAGGTTATGGTAAAGGTTCGATTGATAAGGGACCGGTTGAAAACTGCTCAGAGTCTTCAGAAATCATATGTTGATGTGAGGAGAAGAGATTTGGAGTTTGATGTGGATGACTGGGTATTTCAAAATGTATCTCCCATGAAGGGAGTCATACGGTTTAGGAAGAAAGGGAAACTCAGTCCCCACTATGTTGGTCCCTATCAGATTCTTAGAAGAGTTGGTAAGGTGGCGTATGAGTTGGACTTTCCATCGGAGTTATCTTCGATTCATCCCGTCTTCCATGTGTCTCTTTTGAAAAAGTGTTTGGGTGATCCAACCTTGGTAGTTCTAGTAGACAACCTTGGTATAAAAGATAGCCTCAGTTACGAAGAAATTCCCATTGAAATCTTGGATCGCCAAGTTCTGAAGTTCAGGAAAAAGGAAGTAGATTCGGTTAAAGTATTCTGGAGAAATCAGCATGTTGAGGGAGCTACATGGGAAGCTGAAGCAGATATGATGGCTAAATATCCACATTTGTTCTCTATCGGTTCAGTTTTAGTTTAAGGTATCAGTTCTGCACCCAGACTCTAACTAGTTTTCATGTTTGAACTATGTGCGCAAGTTTCTTTTATTTATGTGGATGTGTGTATGATTGGTGAATCCAATTCAGCTGTATAGTTTGAAATGAAGGTAGTCAGTCTATAAGTTTTCATCTTAAATGATCGGTATTTGATTATGATAATTGCATGTTTTTGTTTTCTTATTGTTTCCTACATTTAAGGATGAAGGTTCCCAAGGGGGAGATATTGTAATACCCCAGAAGTGCTTAGGAATAAATTTGGGAGTTAAAATATTCAAAATGCTGAAATTTGGGAAAAATGTTGCTGGACGAGCCACAGAATGACTCGTGGTAACAAACCACGAGCCGTTGTATGTGGCCGTGGTATGAAGCCAGGCCTGGTGGTAGTTTGGACCACGGGCGTCAAAACGACCCGTTGTGAGAAGGCACGTGCCATTGTTAGTGGTCGTGGGAAGGAAGTGGATCTGGGCAGTGGCTAAGACAGTTTGAAACCACGGCCCGTTGTTTGTAAGGATGACACGTCCTATCGAGCCGTGTGTATAAATCAGAAATCGGGAAGTTTGGCAGTCTAGACCACGGGCGTATACCATGGGTCGTGCTATCTTCCCACGGTCTGTCGGTTCAATCATGGGATCGTCCAGTGTAGGTTTTTCTGCGATTTTAGTAAGGGCATTTCTGTCATTTCCTAGTCTTAAGGATTTATACTACACCGTTTAGGGCTCGTTTTGAAGGGGTTATAGTAGGGGAAGACCTATTCTAAGTGCATACTCCCCAAGCATGCAAGGTTGAAGGCTTGAAGGAGGTGATTCGAGGCCAAATTCAAGGTTTCCTTTGGAATCGGATCTTGGGCAACTGAAGGGTAATAGAATTCCTCATTTCTAGGTATGTAGGGTTTTAATGGGTGTCTTCCTTCCACACCCATGCCCAATTCCTATCAATTAGTGTTAAATGATGAATAATCAATTACGGGGTTTTGATCAATTGCATGATTTTTATATTCATGGGTATGATTATATTGAGTTGATATTGATCATTTACGAAGCTTGGGCGGATTCTAACTTGTTTCTCTTATAAAATTGGTTTTTCTAAAAATTGAATCTAAAACGCCCATGGGTGAAGAGTTCATACAAGGAGTGATTTATGGTAAATGTGTGGTGGTGATGAAGTTTATGATGAAAACCATGTTTTTAAAACTACTCATGATTTTGATGTTGTCTCCTAAATGAATCGATTGGATTCTAGAATGATAGAGCCTTGGGTAATACCCACATGTTGATTAAAGTGATGATTTTCCCAACATATGCTTACCACATTGTTTAAAGATAAATTTCCCAATTCTTATTATAAATTCTAGCTTGTGGTATGTCGAGTAAATACTTCTACATGTAGCTTACCACATGATGTGGAGTAGATTCTCCCACCTATGATTGAGCTTGTGGTATGTTTCGAAATAAAGCTTCTCATATGCATGAATTTATAATTGATATGTATGGCACCATTGAGCTCTGTCGAAGGACAATGTTGAGATTTATTTTCATATGATGTCCAGTCTATGCATGATTTCATTAATAAGCTTTGTCAATAGACAATTTTTAGCTTCGTTGCACACGATGTAGAATCACGCATGATTTCACGTTGAGCTTCATCAATAGACGACATTGAGCTTCGTTATATACGATGTAGAGCATTGCATATTTTGGGAGAAGAGTCTAGCACCGAGTGGGCTAAGGGTCGACAACCCTATGCCCCAGAACTATGCGCCAACGTAGGTTGATTATATTATAATTGGGACCTCCCTTGTGAGCTATCCCTGGCCTTAATGGCCCATGAGCTTGATATCGATATCATGGTAGCGTCCTCATCCCTGGCAAGGTTTTGGATGGCTCTGCCCACTTGAGTGTAATAGTCGGGACCACGTAAGCTCTATCATGGTATGTCGGTTAAGTGATGAGTCTCCCACTGTCAATATGATTCAAATTTGCATATTCACTACTCATGATCACTATGTATGCATGCATGTTCTAAAAGTAAGGTTTGACTCAATGATAAGCTTTTCTATAAATGTTGCATCTCAGCTTTGAGTCATTCGAATTAGTTGAGGTTATAAAGTTATGAATTTTCACATCATGAAGGGATTATGATTTCGAAAGAATACATGTGAGTTCTCTCAATTTTATAAAAGCTTATGTTCTGAAATGATTTGTTTAGATGATTTTACTTATTATAGTGGTTTTACTTACCTTGCATACTCGGTACATTCTACATACTGACTGCATACTTTCTATGTTGTATCGTTTCATGATACAGGACCCGGCTCACATCTTCAGCCCCGATCTTAGTCAGCTTATTCAAAGTTGCACCTATTAAGAGTTCGTGTGTCCTCATTCTCTGAGGACTAGACTTTCAGTTTCTTCTATATATTTTAGTTTCAGAATGGTGGAGCTAGTTGGGGTCTTGTCCCATCAGCTCATCCAGATTAGAGGCTTTTCAGACTTAGTCATGTATTTAGTTTCGGATGTTTATCTTATGTGATGTTGCTTTAGACTTCCGGTGAGATTATATTTGTGTTTTCTTCAGTTTTCAAATGAGTTAGTTGTATTCTTATGCTATAGGTCGACTTGGGGTCCTTCGAGGTCCTTTGTCCCGTGTCTACGTTTTGGGCTTCCATTTGGGTCATGACACTTTCTTACCCTCTCTATGCCACATTTTGTCTACTAGCTTGATGGTCTCCGCACAAGGCACCCCTTTCGGGTCTCGTGACCATCCTTTGAAACTGCTCATGAGCCTCATGCAATCGATTAGTAGCGACCACTATGGTGTGGAATCAATTCAAATTAACAATCAACACAAGAATATCAACTGCTAGTCCCCAACAACGGCGCCATTTTTGATAACGTCCAAAATATATCCTTCATGAAAAGAATATACACGGCCGAAGTATCAAAACAAGTAACCTGACGAGTGCCGGGGTCAAATCCCACGAGGACTAGGGAATGATAGTTACAAGTATCGGTTGAGAAATTGATGTTAGCTTGCACCATGTAGATTTAATATAAAAACAAATAAAATAGGGGGTTTAAAATTTGCTGTGAATTGTATTAGGTGAATTAGTGCAATCAAACAACAAGATCAGCTAAGTTGTCAATAAGAGTGTGAAGACTAGAGGTGTGGTGTAGATGAAATACTAACTAGATCGGGACATGCAAGGTCAGTTTATGATTTCAACAAGTGTAAATAATCTCGGGAAGTGGGTAAGTATAACTTTTCATCCTTCAAATTAACTCTTACTTGAGTTTCGTCAAATCTCTAGTTACAATTTAGCTCAACCCGATTTGATTTGGATTTGCAACTGCACTAATTTCTAGATATGAGCTGCTAATAACGATTGAGAATGCAATTTCAGCTATTTATAGCCCAATTTCACATTTTTTTTTCCTTACTCACTATTAAATTCTAATACTTAATTATTCTTTTACAAGAAACAATCAAGCAAGAATAAATAGATCCATATCATAATCAATGGACCTTCCTTTATAGATTAAAGAGAATCTAATGGATTTACACTTATTTGAACAATATAAAGATGACTTTAGCAATACCCAAACTAATTAAGTATTCATCATCACACACCTCTAGTTAATGATTTAGCTACTCATGATAAAGCAATTCAGAAACACATTCATCAATAGCTTCATTGAATTTAATAGCAAGAGTAGAAAAATCAACTTCACAAGATAATCTCCAACAGTTGTTGAAACTTACTAGTACAAAGAAGAAATAGAGCAGAGTACTTTTTCCAAATTTACCAATTAAAATCTCCCTACTTGAACTAAGAAAATGTTCTGCAACTAAACAGGGAAACAATGATGTGATATATGCTTTTTGCTCTCTCTCAATATCTCTATTTTTAGCTCTCTTTCTCCCTATCCCAGTACAAAGTACTTTATCTTCTATTCATATCCTGAAAAGTAGGCACTTCTTATCTCTTTTCCAGTGTTGGATGATTATACCCCTAAGCACCATTCTAGAATCAGCAGAGACGCCAGCGGTTTGCGGATTTCAATCCGTGAACCACCAGATATATTTTCTGAGCCCTTACTAAATTCCAGTGAACATCGGTGGTTCACCCGGCATTTGGTCGATGCCAATCCGTGAACCGCTGGCTCTTCAAGCTATTTTTCTAGAACTTTGAATGTCTTCCGATGACTGGACCAGTGAATTGCTGCTAGCAATCCATGAACCGCCGGTGGAATTAATCCTTCGAGGCTGTGATGTTTGGTTTTTGGCTGGCATTTAGCAAGTTTTCACCTGTGGATCATCGATTTCCTATCACTCCCTTCTTTTTACTCCATTTTTGTTATATTCTTCACATTTAGTCATCTGCACACAAAAAAAGAAAAAAGGGCATAAAATCTAGATAATCAATCCAAGAACTATGAAAAAACTCAAGTTTTAGAACCCAATGAGTTGGTAAATTACCAACTCATTAGTTAACAAAGAAATGTCTTTATCATGTCCTACACTTTGACATTATATATAATATTTTACACACACCGAGAAAGTTATAGATGTTAAAGTATGGAAGGAACATAGTAAAAACTCACCTGGCACCATGGCTCAAAAATGGCTTTATATGATCACATATTCGCACATAACCACATTAATTGAATTTTTCAAAACTAAGCCTATCTTTGCATTTTTTTGAGTCAAGTTAAAGAACCTATATGTCTCCAGTGAAAATTTTAAAATTTTCATGCACTTTTCAAGTGAACTACTCATGATGTCTATCGTCTAACTTCTACCTAAGTGGAGTTTAGTAGTGCAACTAGTGGCGGTTTCTCACTCCTCACTTATCCTGTGACTAATTTTTTGTTAAGATGGTCGTCATCCATCCATAATCGAGAAATCACACTACCTATGACTGACACCTGGAAAAAAAATCTAGTTGGTTCAAAAGGGTCTATCCTTGGAAAAAGCATCGAAAAGAAAAGTTGAGGAACACATATAAGAAGAAATATACTATAAATAAGCAGGGAAATTTCATGTATCCTACCCTTACTTAGACCAAACCACTATCCCTAATGCTGTGAAAGAAATGCAAAACAAGTGTGAGAGAAAGAACTCCCTGGGCCTTTTGGGTTGTCCAACATCTAATCAATAGAATCATCACCAACATCATCATCCACACATGGACTCTTTCATGGTTCCCTATATGTGACAAGGGGAAGCTGTAGTTCAACCTCCAGTACTATGATGGTGGAAAAGTTGTCATATATTGTTGGAAAATTGATTTGTTTGTACATATCAAGCACCTCTACCTAATCATGACCCCTCATGGTCAATTGTCCAGCAGTTATATCAATAAGTGCTCACTAGAAGCCAAGAAGAGATGTCCCAAAATAAATGGAACATCCAGGTATGGCTCAATGTCTAAGATCACAAAGTCCACAAGAAAGATGAGAGACCCAACTTGCAATAATACATCCTTGATGCCCTCAAGTCTGGCCAACGATGTATCTGCTAATTGCAAAGTAATAGTGGTAGGGCGCGGGTGCCCAACCCCAACTTCCTAAAGATGGATGATGGCATCATCTTAATACTAACTCCAAGGTCACATAGGGCCCTAGCTATGATTTTTTTGGTTGTAGTCACTTCAATTGTGTAACTGCTCAGATCTTTCATTTTTGTTGGCAGCTTGTTCTGAATCCTTGAAGTGCACACTTCAATGAGTGCTACTATGGCATATTCTATCAACTGCTTCTTGTTTGACACAATGTCCTTGATATACTTAGAATATTTTGGGACATCTTGTATCTCATCTATAAGAAAGAGATTTATGTGCACTTGCTTTCATAAATCAAGGAACTTCTTGTACCTTGCCTCTTTCTTCTGCTTCCTCAATCTCTATGAGACAGGAGGTGGTGAATCTTGCACTTTCGCCTCTTTCTCAACCTCCGCTCTCATTTCTTCACATTCAACATTCTTATGCATACGTTTCTTTGGCATAAGCTCCTCAAACTCTCTACCATTGCGGGTCATGAGAACATTAAATTTCTTTAAATTTGGTTCCATCTCACTAGGTATGCCTCCTTGTGTCCTTGTATTTTTAGCTCCTTCTAGTTCGCCTATCAGCTTTTCTATGTTCCTAACTGCAAGTTCTTGATTCCTCATATCAGCATCCATTTTTTCTTGATCAACCACTATTTTCTTTAACATCTCCTCAATATTGTTGGCCTGAGTAGTGGATTAGTTTCCATGCAACTGGTGCTGATAATTCTATTGATTTTACCCTTGGTTCCTAAACTGGTACCCCAGGAAAAATTTAGGTGATTGCGCCAATTGGGGTTGTAGATGATGCAAAATTTTGATTTGTTCCTCCTTGCACATTACCTATAAAATTTACCGAGTCCAAATTCACTCTACATAGTCCTGCTGAATGAGCACTTCCCCCATAAATTTTTCACTAATCTTAAACCTCTTGCAAAGCATTAAATGGGGCTTGATATGCATAAAATGTGGCTAGCTATGCAGAAAATGTTGTAAAGCTATCAATGTCTAATACACTTGTTGTACTGTTTACAGCTACCCTTGATCCGTCTCCATTCCATTATGGATTCCTTGTGAGATACAATAGAGAAGGGCGTACAATTCATCATACATTTTTTCTAGTGTATGACCACCGATTGCTGAATCCAACAGTATCTTTGTGTGTAGCTCAAGGATCTCTATGAACGTATGCACCAATAACTTATTCGTCTGATGGTGATGAGGGAAATCTCTAAGAAGGAACTTGAATCTTTCCCAAGCTTGGTATAGATTCTCACCCTCTCTCTACTTGAAGCTCAATATTTCGCTATGCAACCTAGAAGTTTTCCCAGATAAGAAGGATCAAATAAGAAACTTTTGAGCCAAATTATTCCATGTAGTGATGGATTTTGGTGGCTCGACCTTCAACCATCTCTTAGCTTCCCTCAATAGTGAGAATGGGAAAAGAGTGAGCCTTACATAATCAGCCAAAACTCCAGCTAGTAAGTGAGTATCATTGATCTCTAAGAAATTCTAGATATGTTATTGGGGATCTTCATGTAACAGGCCTATAAATTTTCCCACTGATGTGCAACAATTGCACCATGTTCTGTTTGAGCTCGAATTGACCTCTAGTTTTCAGTCTACGAATGTCTGAGGTGACATTGTTTGCGAGTGGGATTGCCACTTCGTGGACAGGTCTCTATTCTGCCATCTCCACTTGGTTAGGCTCATGATCTTGGTCAGCTACTTCCCGATCTTGAACCTATTGGATTGGATATAGAGCAACTTCTCTCCTTGTTTGATGGAATAATCTTTCAGGCTCAGGATGCAGTTTAACTATCTCTCCTAATATTGTCAGCTTATTGCAGTTGCAGAATTTTACCTGTAGAAACAATAACAAAGATCAAGTCACCAACAATATAAAAAATTAAAATAGTAAAAGACAAACAAGAAGATTTCAAACTTCTTAGTTCTCGGAAACGCGTCAAAAACTTATTGCGTCTACGCGCACACACAAGTGTACACGGTCAACAAGTAGTATAGGACACTGAAGTCTAGATATCAATGCTACAGGGACTAATGATTTAGCAACTACTAGTTCATGCAATTACCGCTAATTTTATTAAGTGTAAAAGTAAGCAAGAGTGTTTTAATTTGTTGTTTATACTAAGAGAAAAGTAAAGACTATAAAGCAAGTAAATGGTTGTGATCACTATTTGTATGAATTCCAGGGTTATGACCTTATTCATACATTCATATCTAGTATCAAATATTCTTGACTAGTTAGTTTGTCTGGTTGTTGATTTACGGGGTTAATATTATGATTATGGTCTGTCGAGCCTCTAACCATTTATTCAAATTGATCCCATAACTATATCATTGAGGGGGGATGTGGAAACTCAATTCGAACGCATTTTTTTTCTTTCCATTTTATAACCAAGCAAGGCATTCTAGGTGTATGTCTATCCTGGTCGCAAATCAATTCTTACAAAAAGACGTTGCTCCCTTTATTCTTCATTCTATCTTGATGATTCTTCTGTTGAGTTCACCACAGGATTAAAGATGTATTATAATGGTGATCAAACATTAAAATAGTAATAGAAAGAATATAAGAACAACCAATATGATAAACTAACTTTGTCAATTCAATTATCAACTAAAATATTCATGCTTTTGGCCATCACCCCAGAACAAGGGTTCTTAAGCACTCATGTTCATGCTAAAACCTAATAATTATAATTAAACATACAAGCTAAATACTTGGAAAAGTAAGAAAAGAAAGAAACATAAAGGTGAATCCTCTGTTCTCTCATGCCTCCTGATAGAGTAATCCTCCCCTCTCAAATATGCCCTAAGGGGATATATACATATATAGCAAGAGGAAAAGTACCTTCTATCCTCTTTAGACTTGGATTACGTAACCTGAAAACATTGGCTCGGACTACCCTTGGAGCGTTGCATCCTTTATAGTGCCTGATTATCACCCTAAAATTTCCTTCCTAGTGCGTCGCGCCTGGTATAGCGCCAGGTTGTTGGCTGACACTTCTTCTAGAGTTTGTTGTAGGCATGTTGCGCTTTGTATTGAACCTACTTGGTCAAAAACTTTTTATAAACTTACACTCCTAGCGTACGGCGCCACTTATAGTGCCAGCCTCATGGCTTCATATTTTTCTAAAGTTGCATCTTAGGTGCACCGTGTCTCTTAAGGCTCCAACCTGATTTTTTCCGAACACTCTTCTATGTTGTTCTAGTGACCCGCCCCATCCTTGTTAGCACCTTTCATGTTATTTTCCATCACTTTTACTTGTAAATCATCTCATCACATTCATTAGTTCACAATGAAGAGATATTCAATTAAAAACGAAAATGGTAAGTGAATATCATTCTCAAAATAAGGCAAAACATGGGAACAATGCGGAAAACGGGCTTAATAATACGTCCAAGATCAGTCCCTCAATGTGATAACATCCAAATCCACCCCTCGTTGAGAGAGAATACACGGTCTATTGAAATATAATTTACCCAACAAAGAGTCGGGATCGAATACACAAGGACTTAGTATTGATTAAATCAAGTAAGTGAGAAAATATATGATTGGGTGCTTTAATATAATACTCAAGTTAGTTGTTATAGAGAATTTAACAAAAAATATAGATCTAAATGCAAAGGGGTAAATCAACGAGAGATAAAATAAGAAATGTGTCCCCGTTTCGAGTTGATCCACCGAGAACACTCAATTAGATTTATCAATAATGGGCTTCTTTCAATATGCAAATAATCACTAAGCAATCACTTGGTGCCTTTCAACAATCAAACAATGTTTATCTCAATCAATTCTTTCAAATTGACAAGAATTCAAAACAAACTGATTGTAAATTGTCAAGTAGATTCAACAAATTTCTAAGTGGATATATTAAGCAAGGGTTATGCCTTGGGTTATTGTTGATTGATGCTACCCAAACCCTAACTGACTTTTGCAAGCACAATTGGAGCAATTTGGCGTGATTCAGTGTTTGTAACCACCAATTTTAACTCACAAATCAAAGATCAATCAAATATTTAAAAGTCCATGATCAATTCATCCTAATTGAGATTACTATCATTCACAACCCTAAATGAGAATTTATCTACTCATGGTTGGAGATGAGGAAGAATCATTGAATTGAGTATAATCAACTTATAATAGTGTAGATGAGAGAGAATTCCAATGTATGAAATTAAGTCTTCCAAAATAGCTTAAATTACAGTGGGCATTCTCTAGAAACTCTATTATCCATACATTACACCTCAAACCCAATCTAATTTTGGCTTGCCTAGTTCTTAATTATGGACCGTATATTGGATTTATGATCCATACATTACACTGCAAGTTGGATCTTCTCTATGCTCTGTCGACTATCATACATCAGTTTATAGACCATACTTTGGATCTGAAATCTATATATTCTCCTCGTGGATTGAATCTCTAGAATGTCAACTCTCTGAACATTGAATCATGACATTATTTATGGTCTGTATATTACATTTATAGACCATATCTTCTCCCGTAGTTGGAGTTTCAGGTTGCAAACTCTCTGAATCTCATACTGTGGTACCATTTACGATCTGTGAATTACATCTATGGACCATTTCTACCTTCGTACATTGCTATTAGAAATGTAACTTATCTAAAGTTTATCCCCGATTGAATACATGAACCGCGTTTTCCCTTTATGGCTTGTCTTCTCCCTCTTTTTGCCAGATGTCCAGGAACTTATGCCTCTTTGCTCAAATTCATTGGGATTCCAAAAACTCAGCAAACTAACATCCTTATTTACTTAATTTAGTACTTAAAGGTATGCAAAAATCTGTGAAAAGAAGTACAAATGTGTTATAAAACCCTGACACATCAATACCCTCAACTTAAAGTCTTTGTTTGTCCTCAAGTAACTCAAATAAGAAAATCTAAGCTAGAATCACATTTTGATTTCAAAAAGTGTAATGTCTAGGGTGGTTTTGGCAAGTAGATATAAGCATTAATTTCTCAAATATGCCATCGCTCTATCATATAAAAACATACCTTCTCGCAATCATTAAGACTAAGCATGCAATCTCTACTTATGACATCATATCAAACTGCAAGACACCCAAATTGAGAAGCAACTTATGTTGACCATTTTCATTCACATGCCCTCATATTAGACCAAAGAAATTTTGTTTTTTTGAAGTAAGATACACACCCAATATAAGAATGCAAGAGCAAAATCTGACAAAGATGTTCACAAGTTAAGTCACCGCTACCATATGCTTTGCTTTACTCTCAGATGCCTCTACTTTTGGAAATTCATGTTGAGTTCAATAAGGGCTTTTCTAAGCTTGTAATGTTGGTCAGAAATGCTGGTAGGCTATATATATATATATGGGATTTTAGTGACTTGGTACCATTTTTGGACACTATATCACCTTTTTATTTCCTTCTTGCTTTTTGTCTCTTCTTTTTCTTCCTCTTCTTTCTTAGCATTTTCCACAACTCAAGGCATTTTTGGTGAGCTTATTCAATTTTTTTTCTTTTCTTTTTCTCTTTTCTTACTCAATATTCCTTGGGAAGTGATGTAAGTACTCCTTTTTAAACTCTCTTTTATTTTTCACTCCCCTCCCAACTTACACCTTTTCACATCATTAAAGCGTTTCATAGTGTCAAGTAGAACGGGCTCAAAAGAGGATTAATTAGTAATTGGCTTCGATTTCATTATGGTTGATCAAGAAAAAGGGTCATAGGCTCAAAAGGGGAGACTAGGGCTACATTCATTATTTGGTAGGCTCATTTAGGCAAATACAACTTTTGAAACACAAATAAGGCCTAAGTTCATCTCTAAAATCCAATTAATCCTAAGCTAAAGCATGGGTAGCCATGTAAGTTCTAAAGTGTGGTAATAACAAGTGAACACAACTACAATCCTCACCAAACATTGGCACATAAATATCAAATGGACCAATCATTTTTACTCCCAATAAGGTAATCTATGGCATACTTAACACAAGTAAATGTCACAAATAGAGGTTAACGTGTCAGTACAAGACAGTTGTGGCAAAAATTTTGAAGGGGACAACTTTTCTCAAGTAACCACACATTAATGCAAAAAAGACTAAAAAGACATGGATTTAGTCTGTTAACCTTTAAAAATTCACGTAGAAATATATCATCCGGACCAATCACTACGACACTTAAACTATATTACTATGCCAGATTCAATAAAAATTAAGTTTCTCGGAAAAGAACCATGGCTAATAAATCTCGATAGGACTCTAAGCTACAAACCAAACACAAAATAACTTTAAACACTAAATTAACCATCACACAAAATGATAAAGCAATCGAGAGATGCCTCACCCTAACATAAACACATACAATATCCCTAGTGCGTAAAATTATAAAAGCAAGGGTGTAGAACTCCCTTTTTCTCTAAGTGTTATTCCACTTATCTCTCCTCTTTGAGGATATGAATTGTCACCCTAACTTCTAATTAAAATTTTGGTGATGCTCGTGGGGTAGTGGTACGAACACAAGAAGGATATCTCCTGGGTATCACAATGTGCACTTTTTGGCCTTTAAGTAAGGGATCTCATTTTGCCTTCTTGGCATGGAAAACATCAAAATGACATCACTTTGATCTTTCTCTCTATAATTTTCTATAGACTCAATTGATTCATTTTCCATATCTTCAACTAAGAACAATATTGAAAAATAGTGAGAATGTGGTATAAGTCGCTCCATTTTCAAATTTGCTTCATTCTTGACATGCTAACCTGCAAATGCACTAGAATCCTAAAAAATGATTTGATAGACTTGTCTTTGCAACTCTAGTACCATTTCTTTGATTTTGGTATATTATAGTGTTTTTGAGTTTGTTGGTTGGCAACTTGCCCTTACTTCGAGATCCATCTTGACCTCTTTTTTATTGGAAATAGTCTCAAAACATAGGTACCTGGAAAAAATTTCCACAGCTACCTTATGCTTTACGAAATCAATATTTAAACATGACTGGGTCTCTCCAAAAGGTAGGATGCTTCACCAAAGCTGAATGGAGAAGGTCCTAGAGATGCGCCTACTGTCAATCCTGTCTACTTAAATCTGCATAATGATAAGATTCATCACCAAATGGAGTCAGTACAATTGAATGTATGGTATAAAAATGGTTGAATGAAATAATAGACTAATAAGGATCTCTAAACTAAAAGAATAAACTAACTTAATTTGAAACTCTGAATGATGCATTAAAACAAAAGTATGAAAGATATGTAAACATTTATGCAATAAAACTATGCATCAAAAAAAGCTATGAAAAATACACGTATATATATGTATACTTTAGTTGCAAGTTTCATAACTGACATACATCATGAATGAGCGCATGATGTTCAACTTCTCGCCCAAATTGGGAGAGCTATCCAAAGACTTGACAGGGCAAAGGATGAACTAAAATGTGGATCCATATTTAGCCTTTACCAGGGGATATTTGAGGAGTTGCCCCAACCATCGGCATGATCCCAACCTATGTTTTCTACGTAGTTTTAGAGCTTACGTGTTATTTGAACCCTTCACCCATCTCAATGCTAAATAATCCTCCAAAAATTATGCTTATATAAATATGCCTATCTGAGGTAGTTGAAAACATTATTTATAAAGAACCTTAGCTATAATTATAATAG
>JACEIK010005959.1:34621-54310 GCA_018107945.1 Datura stramonium
TTTATTTTTGATTGAATTTTAGTCCTATGCGCTGGGTTTCTCATATAGCACGTATCTGATGAAAAAAATTCATCTAAAGTTGTCCTAGGCGTTGGGAACCTCTTATAGTGCCTAACTTGATAGTGCCTCGTTAGAATATAAATAACTTTTTAATTAGAACTCCAATTGATGCAGATTCAGATGTGTTAGAAAGAAGAATCAAAGGGATTCAATTTGATGGAGTTGAATCAGCCAAAAATACTTCATAAACTTGGAGTTATGGCTGTTTAAATCTTACCCTTCTAAGAACTTATATTAAAACTCAATTTGTAGGAAGCTCTCAACTGTACTCTATGTTAGAGGTTTCTTATGAACTTAATTCATATCAAATGTAGTTCCACACTTAAGAATTTATATTAGCACTTTGTTTCCATAAAAAAATTGTCATGTTTGGATCAATCTATGAACCTAGATAGTTTCACATTCAGACCGGAAGTGCGAGGCGTCATAATATCTCCCCCTTGGAATGATTAGTCTCGAATGAAGGTCATATACTTAGATATGGTCTAAACCTGAAACTTTCTAAGTGTTTTGATAGAGTTTCCTTTATTTCGGGACTAACTAATTTCTAAATGGCTATCAGCAGACTAGGATAACTATTATAAGTCTCACCGGACATTGAGGTGCATAGACATGAAGAACTACATGGGAACATGGTTTTGGAACCTATTGAACTTTTAAATCATGGAGTAAGAATAAGACTTCTGTTTACATAAGTGACATGAGTGACATGAGTTACATCCCTTAAGCATAAAAGCACCTTTTTAACTAAACCAACTTCTTTTAATGCCACACTTATCATTTACAACTTATAATTGTCATATGTGCTCATAATGATATTAAAGTATTATCCTAACAACAGGCTTCCACCACGTTCAATCCTAACTCGACTAAATATCTTGCATCTAGAATTATCCCCCAGGAATTCTACTTTTTCTTCCACTACGTTCAAGCCTAACTTCTTCTTCTTCACATATTGGGCATATAAGGCTTGAATAGAAGGGTTATTCTGAGCATACATGTTATAACCACCATAAACATTATGGGTGAATGTATATAGGGCTTAGAGTAAGAAAAATAGAAGCACGAATCATTCAAGAAATCTAATATGAGAATATACATGATGTGACATACTTTTGTTAGCCATTAAGCCATATCTTCAGGACTGAGTTCATAAAACTGAGCATATTGTGAGATATGAGTTTATATATATAGTGAGTCTCATAATATAAAGTTGGGTTTTATGGAATCATGGAGTAAGACTGGGATCTCGATCAGAAACGATTGCTTCTCATTTTAGGAATTTGAGTATGGGCATGGGTATGCATAGAGTACTTAGACCTTTGACATGGTCATGACATGAACAAATACGACTTTAGTAGAGTATCATGTTGATTGAAGTGCAAGGAATACAACTGATTAAGAATGGATCAACATCCCATAGTTACTGCTCCAGGATTTTTCACAATTGGAATCTCAAGACTTAACTTGCTTCTTCAGCTTATCATCTCCCCCTTAGCTCAAGAGTCAACGTTCTAAGTCTTTGGAACTCTTCTCTAAACTAGGCTATAATCAAATAACTCTTGTGGGTCAGGGCATTACTAGATATATGGATGCTAAATTCTCTCTCAACGACTACATCTGTAGGTACTAAAATTTATGCTAGGATTTGTTTCTTAGGTATCTCCTAACATTCCTTTCGCTGCTAAGGATATCATTGTAGGATTCATACTCTTTCGATCGTATTCGCTTCATACATCCAACCCTCTATCCATCAAATAAAAAGTTAGGGCTTATACTAATAAGCTCAAAATTATCTACTTTATTTAAAATTCTCTATCCTCGACTCTTTACTTCACCATATAGTACATACCTACTATTCTTCAAACTTCTCAACTCAAGAATACTGAACTATGCACACATAACACTTTTGAAGCATAGAATCTAGTGTAACTAGATTCTACCTTGGTTCACACCTATCCTTTTAACATGCAAGATTCTTCTTCAACTATTGAGTTAGCCTCCAATCACCTATACTTAATCTTTTTCTAACAAAATGATATTCCCTCATGATCTTCTACTCTAGTTCAAATATGATGATTACATCCAATTGCTTCAATTTGAATTATCCGGAGAATGCAATGCCTGATATATATCAAAAAGATGGACAATCAAACCCTATAAATGAAATAGGAATTGAAAGTGTAAATATTCTCCAGCGAAAACTTTTTATATTGCAAAATTTAGGACAATACAATAAAGGACACCTCCCTCAATCACTATCTCCACTTTTGGCTTCCACACTTCTGTCTTCATATTTTTAGCTCTTGGTTCATTTTACTACTCATGGCTCACACAACCCAAATCACACTATCTCTAGGGTGTCAATACTACCCAAGAACTTAGAGACACATTCTCCCACTATGGATGTCATTCGCATCAATTTTTTAGAGGGGGGGTCTGAGAATAAATCATACTATAGGATCGACGAACGATTCATGATAACACGAGTGCATTCTTGTGATGCAGTGGACTTAACTACAATATTAGGCTCCTCTTAAGCCCTTGTGCAGTCCAGTAAATTTTTGTTGGTTCTATTTGAGAGTACCTCCCTAATGGGAATCTAAGTTTTGTTTCTTCTATCATCTTGAAGATGAGGCACAGTCAGTGGAATAATAACAACACATAAATCTGTATAAAGCTTCCTATGGCACAATTCTATTGCACGATCTAGAGTTTGAAAGAATCAAAAACTCTTCTTAAATGTTTGTAGTCCCTCATATATAAAAGTGGGGCCCTCAAAACCATAAACGAGATCCTACTGACATGGATTTATAGTCTCCCTAGGAATCTTTGAACCTAAAGCTCTAATATCAAGTTTATCATGCCCCGAGTCTACACCCTGGACGTCGATCGGCCTCAGACCACTTTCGTTGTCACACTCCAAAATTTGAGTAGGGCGCGGTTGGCTCGTGATCTTGGGCAGAATTTCATGCCCAAGAGATACTCAAATACTTTATTTCGACTTGTTTATCTATTTTTATGTGTACATTATCATTTGATTCTTAGGTAAATATGAATTTATACTAACCAACATGATTAGTGTTGTTTTGCAGGTAGAAGGAATTTTTGGAAGCTAATCTACAAGTTGGTGAAGTGCGGGAATGGACTTGGAAGAAGAAGTGGGAAGTTATTAGGGAAGTTGGCAAAAATATAGGCTCCATGATGGCGTCGTGTCCGCTACCATCTCGCAGGCATTCTTCCTGGGATGAATAAATTAGGTCAAATTCCAGTGGAGGTTCGCGTTACCTCCGTGGCACGGAGGCAGTGCTCATGATGCACTCCGTGTCATGTCGAAGTGTTATTACTCAGAACCTCAAGTTCCGGTGAAGGTGTATGATAGCACCGTGGCACGGAGAGCAAGGCTTCGCGATACATGTCGTGCCATGCTGAGTGCAGTTACCTGGGAGTTTGAGAGTTCCAATGGGGGTCTGCGATAGCCCCGTGGCACAGAGGCAGTGCTCCGCGATACCTCTGTGCCACGTTGCTTGTTATTCAGGAAAAATTCTCACTAGTATAAATAGCACACTTAAGATTTATTTTAACATTCGGACTTTTTGAGCAAACGTGGTTAGCGGGCAGTTGAGAGGACAAATTTCTAGGGTTAATTCTCTTCCTTTTCTCTTTAATTTCATTTGCTTTTATGAATTCTACTTATTTTATGATGTTTAATACACAAATGTGTGGCTAATTCACCTCTTTATGAGGATTAAGGATAATTTTAGAAGAATGTAATCATTAATCATTTAGTTTTCATCTTTTCTTTAATGGTTGTTCTATCAACTTCTTGTTTTTACTGCATTAATGTTTGGCCAATATTATGCATATCTTAGAAAATCAATTTCAATTCTGAAAAGTAATTGGACAGATGTGAATTGGTAGGATATGATCTTTTCTTAGTTGAAAGAATTGAGAAAAGATTTACATTGAGAATAGAAATATGTCGAAAGTCTTATTAGTCATTTTTGGAATCGGTTATGTATGGCTGGAGCATGAGGTTCTTATATCACAGAAATGTAGAATAAGGTCTCATGATTCTTTTAATTGGATAGCAGTCAGAAAGATCCAATACATAGGTGATAATTCCTGACTAGCAACCGAAGAAGATTAGTGAATTGAATAGAAAGAAATTATATCACCATGCTTTTCCTTAACACTCCCAACTTGTTCATTGCTAGTGTTCAGACTTCGTCATAATGCTACCTTGGTTCTTATTACTTAGTAATCTTGACTCATAAAACATTATTTGTTTGGTTGTCTACATTCATAGAGATATCGTTCACTAACACTTATGTTAATTACCACGTAGTCAGTCCACATTAGGATCGATACTTGGCTTGAAATAAAGCTACTTTACTACTTGTAGACCACGTTCACTTCACTAGTTTGGCTCGGCACAAGTTTTGCGCCATTGCCGAGGACTGGCAATTGGTAAGTATTATCTTAGTGTTATTTTACAAGTTCGATACAAGTTTTGACAACTTGATCTTAGACTTTCTCTTGTAGGTATTAAATTTTCTGAATGCTGGCAAGAGATGAGTTGGTGGATTCATTTATGAGGCCAGAAGACAATTTCATTGCCAAAGGGAGCTCTAGAGAGAGCTGCAGTTTCAAGACAGAAAATTCTGGGCAGCAACAGAATCCGCTTATGAGAAGTTTTGAGGCCCAAAGATGGCAGCAAGATCGGTCCGTGAAGTGGCAATCCACATGCAAAATAATGTTACATCCAGTATTCTCAGACCAGAGCCAGGAGGGAGGTTCGAGCTTAAGCAGAATATGGTGTAGTTGTTGCACACCAGCAGGCAATTTCTGAGTCTCCCTCATGAAGATCCACAACAACATCTCCAAAATCTTTTGGAGATAAGTGACACCCATTCCCGCTGGAGTATCATCTCACTATGTGAAGACACATTATTCCCATTCTCTATTGTTGGGGGAAGCAAGAGGTGGTTGAAAGCTGAACCACCTAATTTATCACTACTTTGATTGATCTTGCAAGGAAATTTCTTGATACAGTTCACTTTATGGAGGCTGCTTGAGACTTAAGTTAGATTCCTAAGTTTCAAACAAGAGAATTGAAATTAGTATCAAGCTTGGGAGAGAGTTCAAGTCAATGTTAAAGTTGTCTAATATCACCATTTATGATCTAATAGATGTGTTGGTGCCAATTCATTGTGAAGTTTAGAACCACATACTAAGATTTTGTTAGACTCAGCCGCTGGGGGCAGGCATTGGAGAAGACTTATGAGAGCTTTACAGTTTGTTAATCTATTGTTCACAGGAAATCAGAATGGAATGCGGACACAACACGAGAAGAATAAGGAAACTGCGAAATTCTTTGAGGTGCGGATGGTTTACAGCTATTGCTGCACAGATAGCTGCGGTGCAAAATCAGCTCAACTTTTCCCACTTCAGTAGTATGACTTGAATCAACCACAAGCCCCAGTCAATGCAGTTCATCAGGTATTGTGTGACGTATGTGGGAGTAGTGAACCCGAGAATTTGGTATTGTGGTGCTATCCAGACTCGGTAAAATTTTGTCAGGAACGTCCAGAGGAATAATTATCAACAGTATGGCAACAGTTACAACTCAAAATTGGAGGAGTCATCCAAGACTTTCTTGCAGGAGTAGCCATCAAAATGATTTAGATCAAAGGGGCGTGAAGAGAAATCAGAAGACATCAAAATTTCCAGTCTCAATATAGAAGCAATGCACCTCCTCCACCACTCAACAGCATTTAGGATATATTCAAAACAATAATTGTTAACCAAGCGCAGATGCAGGATGAGATATGTGAAATTAGCGGCTGACATAAAAAATCAACAGTTAGCTACAAAGGCGTCTAAATCAGTTTGGACGGTGCTGGAGTTCAAACACTAAGGCCCAGGGAGGACTGCCAAGTGATACTGACCCCAAATCCCAAGCAGGTCAATGCAGTTGAAACACGAGTGGAATTCAACAGGAAGTGGAACCCGAAGGTACATAGGAAATCTGAAGCAACGAAAAGATGGGAACATGATGTGAGGAAGGAAAAGGCAGCTGAGATAGAAAGACCACCACCCCCATTCTCGCAGATTAAAAGCACAAGGAAGAAGCTTGCTTTTTAATAAATTTATGGAAATCTTTAAAGCAAGAGTACATATTAATTTACCTTTAGTTGATGTTTTGCAGGGAGTGCGAAAATATGCCAAGTACATCAAGAGACATTGCTTAGCAAGCAAAAGCGATTGACTGAGTACGCTACGGTGGCGCTTACTAGAGAGTGCCTCCCGAATAAAGAACGAATTACCGAAAAAGGTCAAGAGATCTGGAACTTCCTGTTCGCATATTAAATTGGGCAATGTATTCCGAGCTCGTGGATTGTGTGATTTGGGAGCAAGCAAAACTTGTCAGTGTTCAGAAGTTGGGGGCTGGACAGCCCTAGACCAACTACTATGATCTTGCAGCTAACGGCCGTTCTTTTGGCCGGGCAGATGGTATTGTGGAGGATGTGCTAGTACAAGTGGGCTCCCTCATTTTCCCGGTGGAATTTATTATCTTGGATTTCGATCCTGATGCGGAAGTCCCATTTAATTCCAGGACGTCCTTTTGTTGGCAACAGGGAGAGCTTTTATTAAGTGTGGCTATTGGGCAGCTAACCATGCGAGCAAATGATAAAGTAAGTTTGATGTGTACAAGGCCATGAAGCTACCAGCCATTTATTAGGAGCTATCAGCAATCAATGTGCTAAATCAGGAATCAATTCACTGGGTGACTGATATGACCCGTGGAGAGAGCCTTGATGAGCTCCGATCATTTGGGAAAGTGCTACATATGAGATGGTGTAGACGTTGAATGAGCCAAAATGGTTTCTCAAGAAGAAGGACTTTGAGCCATTGATGAGGTCCTTGGAACCATTGCCCAGCCGTCAGGTGAGGAGGAACCAAAATTGAGTTGAAGACATTGCCTCCACATCTGAAGTATGTATTTTTGGGGGAAGATGACACTTTGCCAGTTATCATTTCCGCAGAACTGACAGAGGCACAAGTAGAAGATGCATTGGTGGTCCGTAAGAGACGGAAGAAAGCAATGGGTTGGCAAATGTCGGACAACGAGAGGAATGAGTCTAGCTTTTTTTGCACACACGGGATTTTTATGGAAAGAGAAGGATCCAAGAAAACATGCAACATCAGCGGAGGTTGAATCCGATGATGAAGGATGTAGTCAGAAAGGAAGTGATCAAGTGGCTTGATGCAGGTGTGGTATATCCCTATTTAAGACGGTGAATGGGATTAGTCAGTTCGGTGTGTTCCAAAGAAAGGAGGGATGACGTTGTCACCAATGAAAAGAATGAGTTGATTCCCACACGCACAGTCATAGGCTGGCGAATTTTGCATGAATTACAGGAAGCTAAATAAGGCCACGAGGAAAGATCATTATCCTATTCCATTTATTGATCAGATTTTGGATAGGTTTGGCGGGTCAATAATATTATTGTTTTCTTGATGGATATTCGGCTATAATAAAATAGCCACTTTTGGAAGGATCAGGAAAACCTTTTACATGTGCCTTATAGGATATATGCTTTCAGGCAGATGCCATTTGGTCTATCTTCATGCACCAGCATTCTAGAAGATGCATGATAGCGTCTTTACGATATGGTGGAAGATTTTGTTGAGAGTATTTATGGATGTACTTTTTTGTTTTGGTATTTGAAGTTTGACAGGATTGTGTAAGCATTCGAGCTAAAACAGAAGCTGGTAAACGCCTATTCTCATTTCTCAGATTGAGAACAACCTTTTGAATTAATGAGTGATGCAAGTGATGTCTTAGGAGTTTGCGTATTAGGGAAGCGGAGGAATAAATTTTTTCATTCCATTTATTGTGTAAGTAAACACTTCACGCAACCCAAGTCAATTATACAGTCACGGAAAAGAGATGCTACCATTGGTGTTCACATTTGATAAATTCAGGTCCCTACCTGGTGGGTTAGAAAGTAGTGGTATATGATCATGCAACAATTCGGATACATTGGCAAGAAGGATGCAAAACCCAGACTAATCGAATGGATTGTTGCTACAAGAGTTTGACATAGATTCGGGACAGAAAGAGGAGCGAGAATCAAGTGGTAGATCTATCACGATTGAAAGCCGTTTGCATGTGAAGAGGTAAGTAGTATCAAGAAAGAGTTCCCGAATGAGTAGCTCTTGGCAATAAGGGAAGATGAAATCCTTGGTATGCAGATATTGTGAACTTGCTGGTAAGTGAGTCTAACCACCGGAGGCTACGACTCAGCAGAGGAAAAAGTTGAGACATGATTGCAGGTGTACATATGGGATGGCCGTATTGTTTAAGCGGGGCGGATCAGTGATAAAGAGGCGATGCATCCCGAAACCCGGAATTGCGAAGTGAGAGTTGTCACTCATCGTTGTATGGAAGGCACCACGGAAAAGCGGACAACTCACAAAGTGCTACAATTAGGTTATTTTGGCCTACACTGTTCAGAGATTCATAGCATATGTAAAAATGTGTGATAGATGTCCAAAGAACAGGCACAATTGGTAGAAGACAGGAGATGCCACTGCAACAAATACTAGAGGTTGGGGTTTTGATGTATGAGAATAGACTTCATAGGCCCGTTTCCACAGTCATTTGGTAATCGGTACATCTTGGTAGCGGTTAACTATGTATCTAAAGATGAGTCGAGCAATATCTTGTCCCAAGAATGACAACAAGAGTGGTGACGAAATTTGTGAAAAATTTTCACCAGGTTCGGGACAACTAGAGCCATTATCAGTGATGGACGGGCTCGTTTTGTGAATGCAAGTTTCAGGAATTTGCTAGCTAAGTATAGGATGCGGCACAAGGTAGAAACAACGTATAATCCCAAAACTAGTGGGCAAGTGGAGGTGTCAAACAGAGAGATAAAGCAGATTCTACAGAAGACAGTGAATGCTCAACGTAAGGATTGGGCAAGCAAACTTGACGATGCATTGTGGGCTTATGAACTGCATAGAAGACACCCATTGGAACTTCTCCGTACATATTGTCTATGGAAGGCATGTCATCTACCTGTGGAGCTGGAACATCGAGTTTTTTGGGACGTGAGAAAGCTGAACATTGATTCGGAATAAAAGGGAAGAAGAGGTTGATGCAACTCGTGAACTAGATTAGTTTCGATGGCATTCCTATAAAAGTACCACATCTACAAGAGAAACTAAGGTAGCACAAAAAAGCATATGGTGCATCGGATCGTTGAGCCGGGGCGAAAGTGTTTTATTTAATTCAGGTTGAAGCTTTCAGGAAAGTTGTGCTCCAAGTGGTGAGGGCCGTTTGAAGTGGTGAGAATGACCCCACACGGGGCAGTGGAGGTAGCAGAAGATAGAAGTGCCACATTTTTTGGTGAAGGGCAAAGATGCCAAGCATTATTGGGGTGAGGACGTTATTCGAGAAGACGTCTATCACTCTAGAGAGATGATTAAGGATAATAGCGTCGGCTAACGGTAGTAAACAAGCGCTGCGAGTCAACCCCGTGAATGTGTTGTAATAGAAAGTAGGATAATTACTAATAAAATAGAAAAACAAGAAAAGAAAATAAAAATAGTTGAGGCATTCATGATTTCTAAAAGAATTTCTTGTGGTTGAATGATTTTCGAATTGTCGGAGAACAAAAAAATACAAAAAAGCACAAGGAAAAAAATCAAGGTAAAGCTAGAACTTTAGGACATTCTAGTGAGCTACGCGATGGCTCCGTGACACGGAGGGCCTCGTGTTACCCTCCGTGACACGTTGAGGTGTATTAGGATTTTCTCACCAGAACACCTACGCGATGGCTCTGTGTCACGAGACGAGGGCCTCCGCAGTACCCTCCCGTTACGTTGAAGTGTATTCCGTGTCGGGTCACCGAGCAACCCGCGCGAAAACCCCTTTAACCTCAAATTCCTTTTCCCATTCTTTCAATTCCTCCGCGACCCACACCCAAAATTCCCTTCTCCCCAACGTGACACAGACCTAGTAATCAAATTCCTTCAGTTTTCTCAAATTCATCAAAGTAAGGTATGTTCTTGAATTTTTTTCTTATTATTGCTCAAATTTTCGATTCTTGAACATGTTTTGTGATGAAACCTTTCCCTAAGTAAGAATGATCTTGAAATCAATTGAGTAATGATTGAATGATGTTCATAGTATCGTTGTTAGTAGATTAACTCAATGATTGCATGATTGTTGAAATTCTTACGACATTGATAACTGAGTTGAAGATTGAATAGGAAAGACAAAACTGCATTAAAATGTGGATAATTTGGGTTGTGCATGTTGTTTGAATGAAATGTATTGTGATTGAGACGTTATGCTATGATAGAAGATGGATTTTTTGGGAGAATGCAGATGGAGAATTAACATAAGTTGTTGTGCTAAAATTGCAACGTGCTAATGATGATATAATTGAATCAATGGAGAAATTTTTATTCATTTATGCAGTGTAGTAGTACAAGTAATTGTTCCATCGACTTATAGCAAATGCACTAAGCATGTTGAGTGTTACGAATTGCAAAAACATGAATGTCTTGTCGAATTGTGTTGACTGCGACTAAAGACTAAGTGTGGGGTGATCAAGTCGCCCAACCTTGAGTAAGTAGCGGCTATAGTTGAATAACATTGGAACTATATGTTTGAATGTACAGAGGAACAATATTAGAGTTAACAGGACAAGAGCAGAGGGCGCATCCACATCTGGTGCCAGCAGAAAGAGAGTAAGGTGGGGACAGCAGTACCAGCAGCACCAGCAGTTTCCTCGAGGGCAACGCCGACGTGCGGAACCGGAGGGTGACGGATGAGGAAAATGGTATACTAAACACAAAGAAGCAAGTACTTCCCGGAGGAGTAGATAGCACAGGAACCACTGGCACAAGTCCTGGGTCATTTTGAAGAACCCGAATTACAATCTCCATATCCAAGATTCTATGCCAATTGGAACCCGACACACAGCCACACCATTAAAATCTGGCAGGTTGTCACCTTTGAACCCCACCATTTGAATGCAATCCTGAGGCGCAGGACTGGCACTCATGTCCTCCGTCAGCTGAACATCACTCCACCTTGCACCCAGATATCGGATGCCCTTACAGCGGAGCCCGATTGACAGCACAGTAGAAGGTGGAAGGCACAGAAGGGCTACCATCAGACATTTCCCTATTCTCAAATGAACAGGAGACCCGGATTTGGTTGAAAATTGTTTGTCCGTGCCCTGTCCAGGAGTTGCACATGACAGATGTCACCCGGGATGATTTGTTTGGGTATGCGCGCGGATGAAGGGGCTGAAAATCAATATTGGGGCAGTAATCATCTCCGCCATGAAGAGAGCCCACGACTGCATCAGGGGCATAGTATGGGTTTGGTGGTCTGCTTACCATTTTTTGAGGGCCACGGTATTGAGAGGAGGCCTAGATTACATCCCTCAAATTGAAGAGCGTGCCTTGGTGTCACAGCAAAGCGCCTGCGAGTATAGACCAGTGTTCACACTAGGCGGCGACATTCTGAGATGACCTATACATAGCCCGTATGTATAGGATGCAGATGTTGCAGCTGCGCATCGGAGAAGGCCGCAACAGAGAGGATGAGCTGTGGCGAATCGGTTGAATTATCCATTCAATGAGAATACCCGAGCTTTATGCCCAGTGGGAGAGACCCGCATTTATGGAGCCGTAGGCGTGGCGTCACAATGAGGGAGCACGCGAGGAGAATCCAGATGTTGAGTTGGACGAGACGGCGGGGTGATTCTGATCTTGGGGATAAAGCGCTGACACTAAGAAATTGACTACTTTGATTGATGCGGGGGAGTTTCACCACCCAACCTTTGTTTATATTTTGCAATTATGTAGCGAACCTTTGGGGACAGTGTTTCGATTAGGAGTGTGGGGTGGGAGTAGTTAGGTTCTAGCTGCTGTTTATGTTTGTTGTGATTGTGTGCTAATTACTTGACCCTGTAACTCTGTGTTCCGTGTTCTATGAGTGATGGTGTTGTAATGAATCTTGAGCTGATGTTGTGTGTGATGTGTAAATATTGTTGAATTATATTTTTATCTTTTTATAATAGAATTCTTTTGTTGATATCTTTATGTTAGGTTTCTCGGTTTTGTTTTCGATGCTTTCCCAAGAATAGTCCCATTGAACCAACGTCGTAGATAGCGACGAATCTATGATGGATGGATGACGGCCGTCTTAGAAATGTAATTCGATGAGGTAGTTTTCTTTTTCTTCTTTGCTTTTGTTTATTTCCCAAACGTATCGCTAATTAATGGTTCGGAATTCTTGTTACGTGTTACACATGATTGTAAGATCAAAAGTGATTCATATGAAAGCATGGCAAATGGTTAAGCTTATGTTGAGATACCTAGGCCCTAGGAATTCAATTCGGTGTTATCGAGGGCTTAATATTAGATTCTTGTAATTAGCTGATTGAAGAAGTTTTGTGAATGTCTTAAGTTGAGCATGTGCAATGAGTGTAGAGATGAGTTTCGACTATTCCATACTGTGTGAATTGTCTCACAAACTTTCCTGGTGTGTATACTAAATGAAATGAAGGATGTGGATTGTAGGAAAGGATGTAGGCATTTCTTTGAATGAACCAAAAAGTGTCTCCTTATCATACCTACATGAATGTTACATCCAAGTTAGCCCCATTGAGCCTTTAGCCTATTTCTTTGAGAAATTACAAACCGAGCTTAATCCCTTGTTTTTCATTAGCCATGAATTTTATCCAGAACTCTTAAGCGCTTAAGAAAAACAATTTTCACAAAGTGTAAGAGTGAAAGTGTAACTGGAAGAAGCAGAAGTGTAAGCTAAAAGGTCAAGGTGCACTTGTTAAATCAAATTAATTAATAGTACAGAAGTAAAAATCAATGAATGAGAAAAAAAATAAAAGATGCATAAATACTCTTTGCTAGTAAGTCGAGTATTAACAAAAAGTAGGAACAAAAAACAAGAAGAAAATTCAAGAATGAGAGGATGGAGAAAACAATGTCCGTAATGAAGGTGGGATGTGATGGCGCTTAGGGAAGCTAGTTGCTATTATTAGTTGTAGTATTTACTAGTTCCTTAGCTTGTTACAACCCATTAAGTCTACATTGATCTTACATCACGCATCCATATATTAGTAGAGTAAAACACTAGATGAAAAGCATGGTTCACGACATGATGCATGTGAATTCTTTGGGAGAGCAGGCGAAATTTTCTTCATATACCCCTACATGTTGTGGTTGGAAATTTTATGAGTGCAAATGGGGTAATTCTCTTGTGTTGCGAGCACATGCTTGGCAGACTAATATTTCATGTTGGATATCTTGATCCAGTTGATTGCACGAGTTTGCCAAGATCGAGAATCGATTCTTGAGGTAGAGTCTGTGTGGTGTGCTTCATGTTATTGATGAAACCATGCATGTTTTCTTGATGATTTGCTATCTTAAATAATCTGTATAGTCGTAGCTTGAATGGTCGAGCTAAATTAGCTATGCGTAGGTTTCAATTGCATGAGATGTGAGAGTATTGTTCGAGGACGAACAAGGTTTAGTGTAGGGTAAGTGATCTTGGGCAGAATTTCATGCCCAAGTGATATAAATACTTCATTTCGCTTATTTATCTATTATTATGTGTACATTCTCATGATTCATAGGTAAATGTGAATTTATACTAACCAACATGATTAGTGTTGTTTTGAAATTGGTAAAGTGCAGGAATGGACTTGGAAGAAAGAAGTGAAGTTGACAAGGAAGTTGGCAAAAATAGGGGCTCCGCGATTGAGCCGTGTCACGTTGCCATAGCGGAGGAGCATTCTACAGGATGAATAAATTATGTCAAATTCCGGTGGAGGTTGCGTGATACCTCCGTGGCACGGAGAGCAGTGCTCACGTGCACTCCGTGTCATGTCAGTGTTATTACCTGGAAGCCTCAAGATTCCAGTGAAGGTGCGATAGCACCGTGGCACAGGCTGAAATCTGCGGACCATATAGTACCATGCTGAGTACGGTCACAGGAATTGAAGGATTCTAGTGGGGGTCCGCGATAGCCTCATTGGCACAGAGAGGGAGTGCTCGCGATACACTCCGTGCCATATTTTTGTTTCGGGAAAAATTCTCACTAGTATAAATAGCACCTTGGAATTTATTTTAAACATTGGACTTTTAGAGCAAGAACGTGGTTAGCGCATTGAGAGGACGAAATTTCTAGGAATTAATTCTCTTCCTTTTTCTCTTTAATTTCAATTGCTTGTATGAATTCTACTTATTTTATGATGTTTACTCCACAAATGATTGGTTAATTCACCTCTTCTTGAGGTTAAGCATAGTGTGTAGAGGAGATAGTAATCATTTAAGTTTCATCTTTTCTTTAATGGTTGTTCTATCAACTTCTTGTTTTTACTGCATTAATGTTTGGCCAATGTTAATGCATCTCTTAAAAATCAATTTCGATTCTGAAAATGAGTGGACAGATGTGAATTGATAGGATATGATCTTTTCTTAGTTGAAAAATTGAAAAGAATTTACCATTCAGAAATAGAAAATATATCTGAAGTCTTATTAGTCATTTATGGAATCCGGTTTATGGCTAGAGCATGAGGTTTCTTATATCACAGAAATGTAGAATAAGGTCTCATGATTCTTTAATTGGATAGGAGTCGAAAGGTCAAATCCATAGGCAATAAATCTGACTAGCAACCGAAGAAGATTAGTTGAATTGAATTAAGAAATTTAAATTTGTTATATTTGTTATGTATTTTATAATTGAGAATTTACGAGTTTTGTGATTTTAAATTATAATCTTTACTTAGGTTCTTATTACTTAGTAATCTTTACTCATAAAATATTATTTGTGGTTGCCTTACATTCATAGAATATCGTTCACTAACATAGGTTAACTACCACCGTAGTTCAGTCCCTATTGGGAGTCGATACTTGGCAGAAATAAAGCCACTTTACTACTTCTAAGACCACGTTCACTTGCGTAGTTTGGCTCATTACAAGTTTTTGACACGTTGCCAGGGACTGGCAATTGGTAAGTATTATCTTAGTGTTATTTTACAAGTTCGATACAAGTTTTGACAACTTGATCTTAGCCTTTTCTTGCAGGTATTGAATTTTTCAGAATGCTGACAAGAGATAAGGAGTTGATGGATTCATTTATAGAGCCAGAGAGACAATTTCATAGCCAAGGAAGCTCTAGAGAGGAAGCTGCAGTTTCAAAGAACGGACAGTGCAGGCAGCAACGAGAATCCGCTTGTAAGGAGCAGTTTTGGTGCCCGGGGAGCAGAAAGACTTGTCCGCGAAGTGGCAATCCCACATACAAATAATGTTACATCTAGTATTCTCAGACCAAGAGCCAGGAGGAGGTTCCAGCTTAAGCAAAATATGGTACAGTTTTGCACTGTAAGCAATTTATAGGTCTCCCTCATGAAGATCCATAACAACATCTCCAAACTTTTGGGAATAAGTGACACTACATTCCCACGATGCTCATCTGACTATGTGAGGCTACATTATTCCCGTTCTCATTATTGGGGAAACAAAGAGGTGGTTGGCGAACAACCCAAATTCTATCACTACTTTGGATGATCTTGCAAGGAAGTTCTTGATACGATTCTTTCCATCTGGCAAGACAGCCAAGCTTAGAATTCAGATTCTAAGTTTCAAACAGTGAGAGGGTGAGAATTAGTATCAAGCTTGGGAGAGGTTCAAGTCAATGTTAAGGGATTGTCCTCATCATCACCAATCTAATGATGTGTTAGTGCATACATTCATTGAGGGTTTAGAACCACATACTAAGATTTTGTTAGACTAGCAGTTGGGGGGAAAGCATTGGAGAAGACTTATGAGGCTTTGGAGACTTTGTTAAATCGTATTTCATAGGGAAATCCAGAATGGAATGCGGACACAACACGAGGAGGAACAAGGAAAGTTGCAAGAGTCTTTGAGGTGGATGGTTTTACAGCTATTGCTACACAAATAGCTATATTGCAAAATCAACTCAACACCCACTTCAACAGTATGAGCTTGAATCAATTACAAGCCCAGTCAATGCAGTTCATCAGTATGGTGTGAAGTATGTGGGAGTAAGTGAACATCAGCTGAGTGTTGTAGTGCCAATCAGACTGGTAAATTTTTTAGGAACGTCAGAGAGAAGAAAATAATCAACAGTATGGCAACAGTTATAACTAAATTGCGGAATCATCCGAATTTTCTTGAAATTTAATAGCCATCAGAGACAGAGTTCGAATTAGGGCGTGCGAGAGAAATCAAGGGGGCATCAAAATTTTCATTCTCATCTGAGAGGAAACAATGCACCTCCTCCACCACCCAACAACATTGAGATGTTCAAAATAATTTCTAACAAGGGCAGATGCAGGCTGATTATGTGAAATTAGCAGCTGACATAAAAATCCTTAGTTAGCTACAAGACGATGATTATCCAGTTTGGAATGTTAGCTGGAGTTCAAAACACCAGGCCCCGGGGAGGACTACCAAGGCAATCACGGCCCAAATCCCAAGCGAGTCAATGCAGTTACAGCACGGAGTGGAATTCAACAGGCAGGTGGAACCAGAAAGGCCACCTTAGAAATGCGGAGCAACGGAAAAAGATGGGGAACATGATGTAATGGGAAAAAAGGCAATTTGAGATAGAAAGACCACCACCCTGTTTCCTCAGAGATGATTAAAGCATGAGGAAGAAGCTTGCTTTAATAAATTCATGGAAAGTGCTGAAACAGGTACATATTAATTTACCTTTAGTTGATGTTTTGCAGGTAGTGCTGAAATATGCCAAGTACATCAGGGACATCATGAAAACAAGCGATTGATGAGTGCAGCTATGGTGGCGCTTGCGAGTGAACCTCCCGAATACAGAACAGTGCGAAAAGCTCGGGATCCTGGGAGCTTTACCCATTCCAGATTAAAATTGGGCAATGTATTCGACTCTTGGTTAATGTGATTTCGAAGCAAGCATAAACTTGATGCCGACATCAGTGTTCAAGGGTGGGGCTGGGCAGCCTAGGCCAACTACTATGATCTTACCTTCTTCGCCGTTCTTTGTAGACCAGATGGTATTGTGGAGGATGTTCTAGTGCAAGTGGGCTCCCTCATTTTCCCGGTGGATTTTATTATCTTGGATCTCGAGCCTGATGCGGAAGTCTCATTATTTAGAGACATCCTTTGTTGGCAACGGAAACTTTGATTGATGTGGCTGCAGGTAGCTAACCATGCGAAGCACGCCGATAAAGTAGGGTTTGATGTGTACAGGCAATGAAGCTACCGTCCATTTATGAGAGCTATCAGCAATCAATGTGCTAAATCAGGAATCAATTCTTCAGATTGTTGGTAGCGGAGACCCATTGGAGAGAGAGCCTTGATGAGCTCAGTCATTTGGGAAAGTGCTACATATGAGATGGTGCAGACACTGAACAAGCAGGCAAATGGTTTCCCAGAAGCAAGACTTTGAGCCATGATGGTCCTTGGAACCATTGCCAAAGCCGTCAATTGAGGAGGAACCAAAATTGGAGTTGAAGAAATTGCCTCCACATCTTAAGTATATATTTTGGGGAAGATGACACTTTCAGTCATCATTTCCGCAGGAGCAAGCAGAGACACAAGTGAAAGATGCATTGAGTGGTCCTCAAAAGAGGCGGAAAGCAATGGGTTGGAAAATGCCCGGACATCGGAGGAATTAGTCCAGCTTTTTGCACACACAGATTTTTATGAAGAAGGATCCAAGACAAATTGTGCAACATCAACGGAAGTTGAAAACGGTGATGAAGGATGTAGTGCAGAAAGAGTGATCAAGTGGCTTGATGCAAGTGTGGTATATCTATTTGAGATAGTGAATGGGTTAGTCCAGTTCAGTGTGTTCCAAAGAAAGGAGGGATGACCGTTGTCACCAACGAAAAGATGAGCTGATTCCCACGCGCAGTCACAGGCTGGCGAATTTTCATGGATTCTGAGGAAGCTAAATGAGGCCATGAGGAAAGATCATTATACTTATTCCATTTATTGATAAGATTTTTGACAGATTAGCAGAATTGTAAGTATTATTATTTTCTTGATGGATATTCTGGCTATTATCAAATAGACATAGCACCGGAAGGTTAGGAGAACCACTTTTACATGTCCTTATAGGACATATGCATTTCAAGCAGATCCATTTGGTCTATCAATACACCAACCACATTCTAGGAATGCATGATGGCAATCTTTCACGATATAGTGGAAAGATTTTGTCGAAAATGTTGGATGACTTTTGTTTTTGGTAATTCGAGTTTGACAAGTTGTGTAAAAGCTCAGGAGCTAAAACGAAGATGGTAGAAGCGCCTATTCTCATTTCTCCAGATTGGGAACAACCTTTGAGTGTGTATGTTCACAGTGACGTGGCAAGGCTGTATTGGGAAGTGGAGGAATAAAAATTTTCATTTCATTATTATGCAAGTAAAACACTTGACGCGGCCCAAGTCAATTATACGATCCACGTAAAAAGAGATGCAGCATTGGTGTTCGCATTTGATAAATTCAGGTCCTACCTGGTGGGTTAGAAAGTAGTGGTATATACTGATCATGCAGCAATTCGGTATCTGTTTGTAAAGATGCAAAACCCAGACTAATCGGATGGATATTGTTTCTACAAGAGTTTGACCTAAGTTAGGGATTGAAAGAGGAAGCGAGAATCAGAAGTAGCCGAGATCACCTATCACGATTAGAAAGCCGTTTGCATGTGAAGGAAGGTGATAGTATCAAAGAAGAGTTCCCAAATGAGCAGCTCTTGTCAATAAGGGAAGCTGAAATCTCTTGGTATGCATATTGTGAACTTCTTTGGCGTCAGAGTGAGATGCCCACGGAGGCTCTGGCTCAACAATTGTGAACTTGCTGGTAAGTGGAGTCTACCCACCGGAGGCTACGGCTCAACAAAGAAAGAAGTTGAGACATGATTGCAGATATTACATATGGGATGAGCTGTATATGTTTAAGCAGGGACCGGATCAAGTGATGAGACGATGCATCCCAGAGAGCCAGATTGCAGAAGTATTGAGGAGTTGTCACTCATCGTTGTATGGAAGGCACCACGGAGAAGAGCGGACAACTCACAAGGTGCTACAGTTAGGTTTCTTTTGGCCTACACTGTTCAGAGATTCTATAGCATATGTAAGAATGTGTGATAGATGTCAAAGAACAGGCACAATTGGTAGAAGATATTAGAGGTTGAGATTTTTGATGTATGGGGAATAAATTTCATGGGCCCGTTTCCACCGTCATTTGGTAATCGTTACATCTTGGTAGCGATTGACTATGCATGTAAGTGGGTCGAGGCAACAACTTGTCCCAGGAATGAAAACAAGGTGGTGACGAAATTTGTGAAAAAGAAAATTTTCACCAGGTTCGAGACACCCAGAGCCATTATCAGTGATGAAGGGGCTCATTTTGTGAATGTGAGTTTCAGGAATTTGCTAGCTAAGTATGGGATGCGGCACAAAGTAGCAACTGATATTGGGCAGAATTATATGCCCAAGTGATACTCGAATGCTTCATTTCGTCTTGTTTATCTATCGTTATTTGTGCATTATCATGTAATTTGTAGTA
>JACEIK010005959.1:62885-83795 GCA_018107945.1 Datura stramonium
TTAGAAATCCAATTTCGATTCTGAAAAGGAAAGTAATTGGACAGATGTGAATTGGTAGGATATGATCTTTTCTTAGTTGAAAGAATTGAGAAAAGATTTATGTTCAGAATAAAAATATATCTGAAAGTCTTATTAGTCATTTATGGAATCGGTTATGTATGGCTAGAGTATGAGGTTCTTATATCACAGAAATGTAGAATAAGGTCTCATGATTCTTTAATTGGAAGGAGTCGAAAGATCCAATGCATAGGCGATAAATTCCTTACTAGCAACCGAAGAGAAGATTAGCTGAATTTAATTAAGAAATTACATCCCTGCATGCTTGCCTTAACCTCAGCTTGTTCATTGCTAGTGTTCAGACTTCAAATCATAATCTTTACTTAGGTTCTTATTACTTAGTAATCTTGACTCATAAAACATTATTTTTTTGGTTGTCTACATTCATAGAGATATTGTTCACTAACACTTAGGTTAACTACCACTGTAGTTCAGTCCCTGTGGGATCGATACTTGGATTGAAATAAAGCCACTTTACTACTTGTACAACCACGTGCACTTGCGTGTAGTTTGACTCGAACAGCTCTCAACTCCAAAGTGATCGAGAAACTGACTATTTGGTGTTTTAAATGTAACCCTTAGGCTAACAGGGCCACTTGTCATAGTCAGTCATAGCATAGAAATGGATTGACCATGTCGCAATGAACAAAACAAAGATAGCGCACCGACAAGGCCACCATAAAAACTGAAACAAACTATGGAGGGCCAACTAGGTCACAAACTAAGCTGAAACTGAACCACGGTACAAAAAGTCCACAACAACCTATAAAAGAGTAAACAATACTGAATGCATGGGACAAGGCCTAAGCCTACCCATGTGTACATCAAAAACTCAAAATGACCAAACCAAACATAGGGCTCTCGAATGAAAAGAGCATACCAACTCTTCGCTGGATCTGGGATCCTACTATATTGGTCGATCTGAGCCCCTGTCTGCACCTGCAACATGATTGCTGGGGTCTCCAGGCAAAGGAATATCACTACAAAGAAATGCACTAGTATGTAAGAAAGAAATATTTAAATAAAGCTATTCCAAAGATAACATAACTAGAGAAGGGAATAACAATAACTTTACACTCTGGAACTTGTCAACATAAACATTGGAAAACAACAGTTGGACAACACTCAAAAGGTAGGGTAGAGAGAGATACTCTGTAACTCTACAACTGACTACCCTATATGCAGACTCTATGCATGAGTATAATATAACTTACTCATATGCCAACACTTTTGATGCTTGGACTGGAGTTTATGAGAATCAACTTGGTGGCTACCTGATACTTGGACTAGGATTTAAGTATGGCTACCTGATAATCGAACCAGGACTTTAAGAGTTGCCTGATACTTAGACCAGGACTTTATACGATTGACCTGATACTTGAACCATTATTTTCATACATATTCCTTCACACATTCAGCCATTTTATACTTGAACCAGAGAGGGCGTGCGACATTGCATAATCAACCATCTAATACTCAGACTTGAGAGGGTGTGTGATACATAATGCAAATCATGAAAATGTGCAAAATAGCACTTAGACCAGCAACTAAATAATGCAATATAAATAACTCATATAACAGATCCAACTCAGAGGACAAAGTTAACATACTACCCCTAGCAATTCACAGGAGGGGACATAAGACATAACTTGACTTGGAAGCTTAACAAGAACATGAGGCTCGAGGAACATGACACTGACTTTGCTAATGGGTTCTTACCAAGACTTTAGATACTTAGACCCATCTTTAAAATAATTGGACTCTATTTGAATACTTGGACTCAATTTAGAATGTTTAGACTCAACTTGAACTCAACTAGGAGAAGTCAGACTCAATTATGGATACTTAGCGTTAATGTTTGCTACTTTAGCACTCGGTAACTTGTCAATAACATAAGGAATAGGAGTTATGGAATTTCATTTAAGCCTTAATAACTTTAAAACATATATACATAATGTTAGGTGACAATATCAAGGAATCGCTTCTTTGGTACCCTCGTTTACCCTTACTAACTTGACATTCCTTCTTAGTGTACGTTATTCTTACGTCGCCGTCTTAGCTTCAATTTCTAATTTCATAAGGTGACCAGAACCTCCTAAATGATCAAAATAAAATGTGCAACATACATTAAAGGACCAGAAAATAGTGCCCAGGCTAAGGGGTTTCCAACTCGATGTACAACTACGATAACAATCTACACAATATCACACATCAAACACCTCTTTGCGCTAGCCATTTTATTTACTTGTTTTCACTAGCTTTTGATGGAGAAATTTAGAAGGGAAAATTAACTAATTCTACTGTAATACTTCTCCTCAAAGTAAAGTATATTTCCATCCAAAGAAACTGCCAAATATCCTAGAAAAATCGAGCAAGAACTTAGCTCAAAAATAGCCCAACGGCAACTCACTTTAGCTGCAAATTATAGCTTTTCACTTGCATGTTGAGGGGCTTAAAGAGGGTAAAATTCTTACCTTTATTCTTGGATTCAATCCTTATTCAAAGATGGACATATAGGCAGTCCAAAAAGCTCTTCAAACGCAGCAAATCTTCCCCTAATTTCTCACCTTCACTTTGCAAATGAAATCTTCAACGTGTCTTTGTTTGGATGGGATTTTAACTTAATGTTTCTCCCTTCACTTTGACTTGGTTATATGCTGGAAATTTGAGAGAATTGTAGATGTTAAGCAAGCATCTCAATCCTAGAAACTTTTAGAAATTAAACATAAGCCAAATATAGGATCTTTATACAATTAGCATGGTGGGGTCCTTTTAGGGTAGTGGCCACGTCACTGCTCGACAGTGCCACCGTAAAATGCCGATAAATTTTTACTCCGAACTAAGATTGATGAGTGGTTTGATGTTCTAATAATTAGACTCAAATACCTTTAATTTGATAGGTTATAGGACTTCCATAATAGATTGGGGGATATGGTCGTTTAAAGTTGACCCTTACTTATGAACTCCACGTACTCTTTGCTTTTCCCTTCATACATGTTTCCCTCCTCACCTACGACCAGTATACAACCCATACTTCCCTTAACATAGCATACAAAAATCAAATAATCTCCAAAAATATTTTGGATGTAACACTCATGATCTTAGTAAACTCTTGGTTTGGCTTACTATTAGTTTAGAATATAATAAAACATAGCAGAAGTAATAAATGTATGAGTTCAATAAAATAAACTAAGATTTATTAATTGAAATCAAAATCAATGTTATAAAGTGGAATTACTGACTCTACTATAACCCTATGGATGAAGCCTCTATAACTGTAGAAGGGGATGTCGGTACATAGTTCCCGTAGCTACCTCAAGCATCTATAAGTAAAAGACTCAATCAAAATTGTGACACACCAAATGTAGGAGGCCTCACCAAAAGCTGAATGTAGATGAAGTTCAAGCAAATCGTCCTTTGTTGATCTTGTCTCCTTGTGTTTGCATCATAGTAAGAGGTAGCACAACATGGACATCAGTACATGGAATGTACGCTATATGAAATAGCGAAGTGAAACACGGTTAGCAAGAATATCTCAATCGAAGAGCATAACTAGAAATATTAACTTAACATGAAACCATAAACTGAAACTATATTTTGGAACTCTGAATGATGCATGGGACCCCATATGATCATATGATCGGTGCTAGGTCCCGTGTTACGTCTGGGTCTATAATCGAGTTATGACAAACATGGTATCAGAGCCTTAGGTTTAGGTGTGTCCTAAAAAGTCTAAAAGCCATATTAATTAGAATTTTTTCATAGGTGTGAAAGTGCACCACAATAATGAGGAAAAGGCTACGAGACGTTTTAGGAAATTTCACTTCTTTCATATTTAGTATTGAGAGATAAATTTCAAACTCTCTCTACTCTTCTAACTCTTGCTATACAAATTTGCAGAAAATGCCTCCCTGAAGAGCCAACAGAAGAAGAAATGGTAATTGTAATTGGAATCAGCCAGCCCCACTAGATCCAATATATCCTTCGAATGAGCAGGTGACTCATGCTGAGTTTAGGGCTCCTTTTTAGATATTGGCACAGACTACGATAGCCAGGTTAACCAGCCGGTGGTTGCACTTGTGAACACCAATTGGGGTGCTGCAGTGGCTAGAGTGCGAGACTTTCACCAAGATGAACTCACTCGAGATTCATAGTTCTAAGGTCGATGAGGATCCATAGGATTTCATTGATGAGATTCAGAAGATTACCTATATCATGGGGATTTATGGAGAAGGGAGTCCTAATTCGGCCTTCTATTAGCTAAAGGGGGTAGCACACATTTGGTTCATACAGTGGAAGGAGGGTCATGGAGTAGGTGCAGTCCCTATTGGTTGGGACAAGTTCATCACAGCCTTATTGGACATGTTCTTCCCCCGAGAGTTAAGGGAAGCAAATGCAGCAGAGTTCATCAACTTGAAGCAGAACAACATGACTATTCAGGATTATCCCTTGAGATTCACCYAGTTAACACGTATGCTCCAGAGATGGTTTTTGATCTAAGGGCTCGTATGAGAAAGTTTAATATAAGGAGTTTCATATTTGTTGGTCAAGGAGTGTAGGACCTCTATGCTTATCAACAACATGGACATTTCTCAAATTATGATCTATGCCTAGCAGATAGAGGAGGAGTAGATGAAGGAGGGAGAGAGGGAGACACAAGAGTGCTAGGATTGGGAAATTTAAGCATACTTAGTAGATGTCAGGTGTTGGATATCACTCCCAGTTCTATCAGAGGTCATCAGACTCCGCTCTAACGTCAGCTAGTGGAGCGTCAGGATCTAAGACTTAGGTGAGCATGATAGAAGGGTGCATATTCCCTGTATGCAAGAAGTGTGTTAGAAACTATCCTGGATGATGCTTTGTTGGCTTAATGCTTGTTTCGAGTATGGTAAGCCTAGTCATAGACTTCAAAATTATCCTTCAACCAGACAGGGTAATGGGCCAAGCCACCACATCAGCAGCTCGCCCATCCCTGCAGGGCACATCATCTAGTGCCGGTGGTGGATAGAACTAGAACCTCTTCTATGAACTTTCTTCATGCAAAGATGAGTCTTCTATCTTGATGTCTATGCATTGCTAAATTCAGGGTCTACATTATCCTTCGTGAATCACTATGTTTCTATTAGTTTTAGTGTAAGTCTTGAAATCCTCTCAGAACCCTTCTTAGTCGCTACTACTGTCGGTGGGTCAGTCTTAGCACAGAGGGAATACAGAGATTGCCTTGTTACAGTTCTTTAGAAGTCACCTCAACCCACCTAGTAGAGTTAGACATGACTGAGTTCGATGTCATTTTCAACACGGATCGGTTGTATGCTTGGTATACTTCAGTCGATCATAGAACCTTAATAGTAAGAGTTCTGATATCTAGGTGAACTAGTCCTAGAGTGCAACGATAGTTCAGCAGTTCCTATAGCTTGTTTTGTCTCCTACCTTAAGGCGAGGAAAATGATCTCTAAGGAATGCGTGTATCATCTAGTTTGGGTTAAGGATTCTACATTTGAGACCCTGACTCTCTAGTCATTTTTCGTTGTATATGAGTATCTAGAGGTATACCTAGATGATCTATTAAGGGTCCCTCCCAAGTGGGATATTGACTTTGGAATAGATCTCCTCCCTGATATGCATCCTATATCTATTCCCTCTTACAGAATGGCTCCTACCGAGCTTAAGGAGTTAAAAGAATAATTGAAGGAACTCTTAGATAAGGGTTTCATTAGGCCTAGTAAGTCCCGGTGGGGTGTTCCARTCCTTTTGTATGGAAGAAAAACGGTTCACTTAGGATGTACATCAACTACCRCAGTTGAACAAAGTCACAATCAAGAAAAAGTATCCAATTCCCAGGATTAATGAATTGTTCGATTAGATTTAGGGTGCTCATTKTTTCTCAAATATACACCTCAGATCCGACTATCATCAGCTCAAGCTTATAGAGTGTGACATTTCAATGATAGCCTTTAGGAGCCGGTATGGTCACTAGGAGTTTGTGGTTATGTCTTTTGGACTAAGAAATTCTCCTATAGCTTTAATAGATTTGATGAAGGAGGTGTTCAAGTAGAATTTGGATATGTTAACCTTTGTCTTCATAGACAATATCTTAGTGTACTCTCGGAGCAAGGAAGAGCATGCTGCCTATTTGAGTATTGTGTTGCAGACTCTTAAGGACTGTCAACTATTTGCTAGATTTAGCAAGTGTGAATTTTGGCTAAAGTCAATTGCGTTCATTTGTCATGTGGGGTATGGTGAGGGTGTACAGGTAGACTCTCAGAATATTGAAGTGGTGAAGAACTGGCCTAGACCTACACTCCTACTGATATTAGAGGCTTTTTGGGCTTAGCTGGCTACTACAAGAGGTTCGTAGAGGGATTTTCATCCATTGCCTCACTTTTGACCAAGTTGACTCAGGAAAAGTCAACTTTCAGTGGTCCAACAAGTGTGAGAAGATTTTTCAAGAGTTAAAGACTTGAATCACTTGATCTCCAGTTTTGACTCTACTAGAGGGCACATATCGCTTTGTAGTGTATTATGATGCCTCTAGAATTTGCCTCAGGTGTGTGTTGATGCAGCATGGTAAGGTTATAGCTTATGCTTCTAGACAGCTTAAGGCTCGTGAGAAGAATTACCTAACACACGACCTTTAACTAGCAGTTGTGGTGTTTGCTTTGAAGATTTGGAGACACTATTTGTATGGGGTGCATCTAAATGTGTTCACAGACTATAAGAGTCTTCAATATGTGTTTACTCAAAAGGAATAGAATTTGCAGCAAAGGAGATGACTTGAGCTTCTCAAGGATTATGACATGAGTGCCCTTTATCATCTGGGTCAAGCCAATATATTGGCGGATGTGCTTAGCATGTTATCCATGGGAACTGTGTCTCCTATCGAGGATGGGAGGAAAAAATTAGTGAAAGATGTCCATAGGCTTGCTTGCTTACGGTTTCGCCTTATAGATTCAGTGAACTGTGGTGTTATTTTTCGAAATGGGTTGTAATCTTCATTGGTGATGGAAATTAAAGCAAGGAAAGATGAGGATCCTATCCTGATAAAGTTGAAGGAGATCTTTCAAAATTAGAAAATGGAGGCTTTCTCCCAAGGGGAGATAGTGTACTTCGATATCAAGGCCAATTGTGCGTTCCAGATGTATATGACTTGAGAGAGCAGATGTTGTGAGAGGCTCACAGTTCTTGATATTCTATAAATTCAGGAGACAACAAGATGGACCGCGATTTACAAGATGTCTATTCGTGGAATGGCATGAAAAAGGATAGTGCAGCATTTGTGGCTAAGTGTTCGAATTGCCAACAAGTGAAACTTGACCATCAGAGACCTGGAGGAATGACTCAAGATATAAAAATTCCTACTTGAAAGTGGGAAGAGATAAATATGGACTTTATTATCGGGTTGCCTCATACACGCTGACCACATGATTCAATATGGGTTATTTTAGATTGGATAACTAAGCCATCATATTTTCTACCAGTTAGGACTATAGATTCAGTTGAGGACTATGCTAGACTTTATATTGGGAGTTGATCAGGTTGCATGTAGTCCCTTTGTCCATTATCCCAGATAGGGGTACTTAGTTCACCTAGCAGTTTTAGAGATTGTTTCAGAAGGGCATCGGTACTTAATTAAAGCTTAGCACAACTTTTCACCCACATACAGATGGTCAGGCCGAGCAGACCATTCAGTCTATAGAGGACATATTTAAAGCTTGGGTGATTGATTTCAAGGGTAGTTGGGATAATCACTTTCCTCTTATTGAGTTTTCCTACAATAATAGTTACCACTCCAGCATTTAGATGGCTCTGTTTTAGGCTCTTTAAAGACAGAGGTGTAGATCACCTATTGGATGATTTGTGGTAGGTGAGTCTCTGTTGATAGGGCCAAATCAGTTAATAGGGATATAAAGAAGGTTTATCTTATTAGAGAAAGGTTGAAAATAACTCAAAGTCGTGAGAAATCCTGTATGGATGTGAGGAGGAGATAGCTTGAGGTTAGTGTTAATGATTGGGTATTTTTGAAGGTGTCACCCATGAAGGGGGTGATGAGGTTCGTCAAGAAGAAGATTAGTCCCCGATATATTGGTCCTTATAGGATTTTGAGGCGCGTGGACAATGTTGCCTATGAGTTAGAGTTGCCTGCAGAGTTAGCATCAGTGCATTCAATTTTTCATGTGACCTTGTTGAAAAAGTGCATTGGTGATCTAGCTTTATTGTGTTGGTAAAGAGTATTGCGGTGAAGGATAGCCTCACTTATGAGGAAGTTCTTATTGATATTATGGAACAAAGAGGTCTTTTTGGTGAAAGTCCTTTGGTGGAATCATCTTGTGGAGGCAGCTACTTGGGAGGCCAAGGTAGATATGATGGTCAGGCTCCCTTACTTCTTCCCTTTCAAATCAGTCTCAAAATAAGGTACTAGTTTCAACCTTAGTACTGTATTTAGTTTCATGTCAAGTTCATGTTTCTTAGTTCCTTTCATATATTAGTATTCGTGTATGTTTCATAAATTCAGATTAGTATATGTATCTCAGTTTGGAGTCAGTCACTCCATCAATATTCAGCTTATATCTTTCAGTTTTGGGACTACAGTTGTTTCCCTATCTATTCAACTTATTTAGTTTCCATTTGAGGATGAATGTTCCAAAGAGAGAGATAATGTAACACCCTAAAAGTCCTTAAGACTAGATCTCAGATATAGAGTATGAACCAATAGAAAAAACTGAAAATTTCCCTCAATAACTTTAAGTACGACTCACGGTATAGTGGCATGAGTCATGGCCTGAGGTCAAGAAGAATCAGCAGAATTAGCCAAGGAACCACGATAGAATCTGCAAGACACTTACCTATATGGTCCATACTAAGGAGTCGTGGGAAGAGATTCAGGTAGGTGTTCTAGGATTTTTAGTTAACCATGAGCCATGGTATGACCTGTGCCAAGGTGGTATGGGTCGTGTTGCGTGCCCATGGTAGGGAGTTCAGAGAATTCCCAAAGGAAATATGAGAAACCACGAGACTCAGTATGAGTCATGGTGAGAACCTACAGATCATAGGTTGGGTCGTGGTCATTGATCAATAGATTTTTAATGTGAGTTTCTAAGGGTATCTTTGTAACTTCCTATGCTTTTATCTCCTAAATGAGGTTGTTTTTGGGTTTCTTAAGGGTGTATTAAAGGGTTTTAACTAGGCTAAACTCTCATTTTTCTCAAACATATAAAGTTGAAGATCAAATCCCCTCAAGTCTCCTCAAGCAATTAGGGTTCTTCCTCATCTCAACTCTCTTAGATCTCAAGTCTAAGTAAGAAATCATTAAAGCCATGGTATGTGGGGTAATGAATGCGGGATTCCTTCCACCCTCATACCCAATTAAAATTCAGTTTCATGAATTCAAGTCTTCAATGATCATTTTTATGAAATTCTAGGGTTGGACCCAATTTGATGAAAAACTCCATGATCTCTTATTAATTCAATTCTCTCATGCCACTATCTATGATTTATGAATATGATCACATGATTTCTATGTAAAAGCTCTCATGACTCTATATTTTCAAGTTAGCATGAATTACTGAAGTATGCATGCGTTTCATGAATTTCAAGTTATGTATCATGGCTGTAATTTTCAGTAATTTTTTCATGCCTAGTTCACGTATGTCAAGGAATCTATGAATTGATCATGTTTTTAAACTAGTCCATGAAAAACGCATGTTTCACATATGATTATAAGCACTATGTATGTTTTGAAAGTATTACTTAACGCCGAGTAGGTTAGGGTTCCAGTGCACCTAGGTCTCAGAATTACGTGCCACCATAGGTATGATAGGGTCCTCGCCCGATAGTGTTTCCCCTACCCGAATGGGCTCATTAGTGATATCACACCTTCATGGTTCTTACCCTTGGAAAGGTATGAACTCCCTCCCAACAAGGGTTATAGGTTGGGCTCCATGTGTGCTCACATTGAGTATCTCAGTTATGAGAACTCCCCTATTGTTCCTCATGTTTTAAGTTGTTCATGTTCAAAATTTATGATATCATGTTTTATAGTATATTTGACCTATTGATCAGTTTATGAGCTTTAATTTATGATTTCAAACATGTTAAGCTATATGATTTTTACTTTCAAAACCTTGGGTCATTATACTTCAGTTTATGATGAATAACTCATGTTTATGACGAATAACTCATGTTTATGACTATCTCATGATCACGAATATTAGCATGTTGTCCTTACTCTAATGATTTACTTATCCTACATACTCAGTATATTCAAAGAACTAATCTCATACTTTTATGCTATATTGGCTCATAATATAGGTTCAGGTGATCAATCTCAGCCCCACCGCTGGTTTTTGTTTTCTCCAAATTCAACTTAGTTTTGGGTGAATCCTCATTATCTGAAGATGTCAATTGTTATTTTAGTTTTCATACTTAGTAGAGCTAGTTGGGGGCTTTTCCCCTTCAGCTCATCTTAAGTTTTAGAGGATTTTCTGACTTGACGTTAGATGTTGAAGCGATTTTGACTTGTTGTTCCAGTTTTGACAATTTATGATATCTTAGACTTCCTCTTAGTTATTAATGTGTCGCAGTTTTATGACACTTTCGACACTTAAACCATAGAAAATATGCTAGAACTTGGGTGTGTTCAAACAAATATGAGGTTCTTTTACTGTATTTTCAAGGAAATCAAGTCTGGGAGTTGAAGTGTAGAAAAGAAGTGCAAAAGTGCAGAAAGTGGTGCCATACGGGTCAAAGTACGAGCCGTACCATCTGGGTATGAGTCGTATCTAGTGGTCGTAGCAAAGATTAAGAAAATACACAAGTGCAAGACTTCAAGGTATAACTGGAGACCATGAGTCATGACATGATTGTACAACTCGTATTGACGGCTCATGGTAAGAAGCAGAAAATTGGCAACATGACACCCTCCAATTACGAGTTCATTGCATGAGGCATGCCATCCTTGTATGAACTGTAAAGGGTGCTCTTCGGTTGATCATTAGAGATGTGTATTTCAAAAGTTCAAGTCATGACTAGGTTCTATGACTCATGGTAACATATCACGGTTCGTACCGAGCACTCGTACCTGAGAAGACCAAAAGTTGCCAAACATACCATGATTACAGACCACGGCTCATAGCAGCATGCTACGATTCATAGGTCATCTTGACATAGAAATCCTTGTTAATTTAGGTAAGGATTTCATTAATTGTATAAATACTTTCCTTTTATCATTTTATAGGGGGATCCGATGCTTTAAATTATTATTGTGTTTTTGAACTTGGAGAATGAAAATATATGAACCTTTGAACAAGTTTTCTTCATTGTGTTCATAACTTTGAAGATTTATTGTGCAATTGATCATTGGGTTTTTATTATTTCATCATTGTAAGTATTTACTCATTAATTCTTCTATATTTTCACAGTTACTCTTGTAATTATGAGTAGCTAAACACCCACAACTAGGGTTTTGGGAATTATGTCGCAATAACAAATTAGGGTTAACACAAAGTGATTCTAAACAATTACTGACTCTTGTATTGTTCTTCCCTTCATATTAACTATTTCCTGACGGTGCGCAACGTTAGGACTAGCTCATATTCTCTACTTTATTAAACCTAGAGAAGTAAAGATTAGGAAAAAGGAAAGACAACAAAGAATTGAAATTATTAATTTTCATTTAATAAATTAAGCTACGTTCACAGGAAAGTTAATTTGGAATCATTGATAAAGGTTAGTTGGGAACACTCATGTGACCTAATCTGGTGATTGCGTATAGTCATCTAATAGGGGTGAATAAGCTATTTGGATAAATGTCTTTTCTCAATTCTATAGGCTAAGTATTGGAATAGATCACAAGTGTAATAATCCGACATAGTTATTAATCCATGGGGAACACTTCTCTAGTTAATTACATCTTTCTGATCACAACACCATTTTACAACATTGTCACTTATTATTTTCTATAAAAAACCCCCTTAAGAAATAATCGATCTAAAACTATAAGTAATAGAATTAGTCAAAATCTTGACCATATTCCTCATGACCCTAATCCTAGTTGGGATCTCCATTGACAACGATCGCTTTATACTTCTTTTAAGGTATAATTTGAGTCTTATCAGTTATAGGTCTCGTGTAACATTCGGGATCCATGCTCAAGTTGTAATAGGGTGTCATCCACATCAATGTTTCAGATTTGAGGNCTAAGAGCACATCTTACTATATGCTCCATGCACGATTCATGAGAAAAGAGTGCATTCTTGCGACGCATTAGAGTTAACTTCAATAATGGGTTCTTCTTAAGCCCTTATGCATTCCCTTAACTTTGTGCTAGCTCTATCTGGGAGCACCTCACTAATAGGAATCTAAGCTTTGCTGTTTCTATCACCTCAAAGATGAGGCATAGTTAGCAGAATTGAAACAATGCATGAATTTGTATATCTTTCTTATGGAACAGCTCTATTGCATTATATAGAGTATGAAAGAAAGGAAACTTTTCTTAAAAGTTCGTAGTCCCTCAATTATAAAAGTGGGGCCCATAGAACCATAATTGTGATCGTACTGAGAAGGCTTCATAGGCTTCCTATGACACTTGAACCTTATACTCTGATACCAAGTTTGTCACACCCTGAACCTACACCTTGGGTGCGACTGGCACTCGAACCACAAATAGCCTGAGCAAACCCTAGGACTAGCTTACTACTAGTTTAGAATACAATAAAGTATACTGGTGTCGCCAAGTGCACACACAAGTGTACATGGTCATCAAGTAATATAGGACAATGAAGTCCAGATATCGTACCTGGAGAGACTTGTCAAATTAATTATTTAGTTTGAATTCTTATTTCACTATTCAAGAAAAAAGGAATTAAAGCTTTAAAAGAGTTTTGAGAGTACTTTTCACTAAAACTTTAAATATAAATCAAATCTAATAAAAGAAATATGTTTGCAAGAGAGAGTTTTGATTCAAATAATGATTAAGATTCAAGGTCCTAACACTATCACTTTCAGTTAGAGTTTTAGGGTTCAAATACACTAAACTAAATCTTTCAAAAAATATTACTTTCAGGTTACTAACTCATTTCTCAACTTATTATCCCTAATAGTCAAGAACTATCTCACTAACTCTAACACCTATGTCCCTATGGTTGTAGGAGAACTATGAGACGACTGTTGAAGATACTTGACTCAATTAAGTAGGGTTGCAGGGTAAATCCTTATCCACAACAATGAAATAAATTCTCCAAAATCTTAACAAGGAATTGAAAAACCTACTCTATGTTTATTTTAGCCCTCATTCATTCCCTCATCCAAGTTCAACCAATGAGCCAATAGAAAATATTCAAAAGATGATCAGACTAATAAAAAAATATTAAATCAAGTATGCATAAATAATCTTGAGAAGAAGATTTAATTTTCTAGAATAAATGAACTTTTAAACTACAACCATCAAGCTTGTGGAGAAAACCCCAGATTAAGGGTGTTTAACTACTCATGTTCAATAGTAAACCCATAAGAATCATAATTTGAAAAACAAAAAGTATTGAATAATGAAGAAAAACCTAAGAAGAAAATTGAAACTTCTTGTCTCTTGTTCTTTCTCCACAAAATGGCGTATATCTACTAACAAATGCATAGCAATGTAATTATATACTTGGTAAAAAATTCCCCTTTTTCCCTTAAGTAACTCAACTTTTGGACATAGAAAAATATCTCCCAAACAGAGGCTGGCGCACCACTTCAGCCATTACGTAAGACTTGGCTTGAATTTCTTCTGAAGTTTGGCTCCTGCACTTCAGCATTTCACCAAGGTGTTGATAAAAATTTTGTTGTTCAAGTGTTGGCGCACAACTTCTCTCAATGCACCAAACTGTTAGAATTTTTTTTTGAGAGTTTTATTCCTCTTTGGCGCGCCACTTCTCTCAATTCGACAAAGTGTTGATTACAATTCCTCTGAAGTTTAGTGCTTGACGCGCCACTTCATCCATAGCACCAACCTGAGCACAATTTCTCTGAAGTTTAATGGCTGGTGCGCGACTTCTCCTAGTTTACTAGACAAGTTTTCCTCAAATTCTTCTTTCTTCACACCTTGCACCTTTTTGAGTATTTTTCCTTGTGTTACCTGCAAAAATCATCTAGGCCCATCAATTAGCTTTTTCCACAAACACTTTCATGAAACCATACAATTTATAAGGTTAATTTCCTCAGAACATGAAAAAAGATGGGTAAAATGAGACAAGAGGGCGTAAAAAATATGCCCAAGATCACCACCCCACACTTAGACCATTGTTCCTTCCCGAACAATCCCTACATTCATATGACAATACTTACTTCCACACTACTTATCGCCATATCAATTCTCACTCAGGCTTCTAGAACAGAACACATGATTAGGTAGTTCAACAATTTATAAACAATCCATAACAAATACACAAGGAAAATTTTCTCATTTTAAACTATACTTTCTATGATTGACTCTTCTTTTTCAAAATGGGGCCAACATGATTAAGTATGAAAAATTTGACACATAGTACACCGACTCTAACCATCTAGTTCCCTCAATTATTTTGTGATGTTCCTTCTCTCATATTATCGATGCAAGAACTTGGAACATGATCAACAAAGCACACTTACTCTCACAAGTGATGTTTCATACATATTACACATACCATAGGCTTGCCTCTCATGTATAGTTAGATCACTTAATCAATTCAAAAATACTAAGATCATAAGGACTTTTTCTAGTTATAATATCGGCTAAGGGACGGGTGGGAATTATTTTGACAGTAGTGACTACCAATCCTAGGCACTTAGACATGCTTTCACTTCATCCTTTTTTGCCACCATCTGTACTTACTGTTTTCCCTTTGTTTCACTAATTCCCTTTTCTTTTCTCATGCCCCCTTTTCACTACTTGGCTGCTAGTTTTTCTTATAAGATCAACAAAAATAATCAATCATTACAAATCTTTTCTTTATGTTCTAGCAGCCAGTAAATATTTTATTCTATGGGCACCACTCTTTCCTATTTTATCATCTTTTCGTCCATATTATTTTCTCTTTCCTATTTTATCATCTTTTCAACCATAAATTTTTCTCTTTCGTTCCCATTAACATTGTTACATGGGTGGAACCTTCATTCTTAAATCTCAAAGTGCATTAGAATGTCTTTGGATAAAAATTCTGGAGGTTACACAACAAAGGGAGTAGGCTTCTTTTGTGGCTAAAAGAAAATAAAGGCTTGCTGCTCAATTGGGTTGACTTGATGATGTACTATGGGTTTACAACACTTTCTACACTTAAAACTGGGAATAAGAATGGTCTTAGGTGTGCTTATACGGAAATTAGGTGTTGGAGTTGAAATTTGCAAAAGAAGTGAAAAGAGTGCAGAAAAAGGCTAAGTACAGATATTAGTATGAGCCTTACAATCATGGTATAAGTCGTACTAAGAGTTGTGGAAAAGTCCAGAAGATGAGCTTAAGGCAAAGGCCAAGTTATGACTCTTGGTACGAGCCATACAAAGGCTGTCGTATAAAAATTTAGAAGAAGCTACACTGGGTTAGTCTCCTAGTAAGGGTAGCAACCAGGGATCGTGATATCTATCTATGACTCGTACCAAGGAGTCGTGGTAAAGTTCACAAAGATTAAGGAATGGCATAACTCAAGGTATGAGAGGCAGTCACGAGGCGTAGGAGGAAGGTATGAGTCATACCAAGACACTTGTGAAATTATTCAGAGGATGTCAAAAATCTCAGATTTAGACCATGATATGATTGTATGACTCATAGGATCATTTTGCGAGTCGTACCAAGTTCCAACACTTAACCAGATTTAGAGTTTCCAGACATTGTACGAGAAGAGGTACGACCCATAAAATTATGGTATGAGTCATAGGTGAAGGCGGCCACAGTTTATTAGTTTCCCTGTTAATTTTGAAAAGTTTTCTAATTATTTGTATAAAAACTTTTCTAGGTTATTTCTTTTAGGAGAACATTGTTTGATTCTTTTGACTAGTATTTGACTTTTGGAAATATTGAGAATAACTTTTGGAGAGTTTCTTGCATTGATTCTTCCATTGTTCTTGAATGTTCTTCGTTGATCTTTTGCAATAATCAAGTGGGTTTACTTTTCAATCATCATTATAAGTTATAAACTATATTTTTGTCTATGATTGCTAATTGCTTTCTTACAATCATGAGAGGCTAAAACCTCCACAACTAGGGTTGTGGAAACTATGGTGAATTAACAAATTAGGGTTTGCACAAAGTGTTTCTAAACTAATACCAATGCTTGTATTGTATTCTCTTACATCATAAGCATTTCTTAACGAGTGCAACGTTAGGACTTGCCCGAATTCTCTATTTTCTTGAATCTAGAGAGGTAGATATTAGGAAAATAGAAGAACAACAAAGCCTTGAAATTTATGGTTCATTGAATGAGTTGAGCGGTAGTCTCAGGATAGTTAATTTGGAATTAACTGATAACGGTTAAAGTGAAATCACTCAAGAGACCTAATCCGGCAATTGAGTAAATCCAATAGGGACGAACCAGTTGTTTGGATGAACTTATGTTATCTATTCTACAAGTAAAGTATTGGGATAGATCACAAGTGTAAAACCCGAAGTAGTTATATACCCATGGGGAACACTTCCCTAGTTAATTGCATCATTTTGATAACATTCCAATAGTGAATATTGTTATGTGTTTACTTTCTTACAAAATCCCCCTTTAGGAAATAACAGACTTAAAAGCTTAAATACTAGTGTTATTCTATATCTTGACTATATTCCTTGTGGTATCGACCCTAACCTAGTTGGGTTCTTTATTGACAACGTCCGTATCATACTTTTACATAAGAGTGATTTGAGCTCTATAAAAAATGGTGTAGTTGCCGGGGAATACGGCTTAGGATTAGAGTAATTACTTGTGTTTAACATTTAGGTATTATTTTCCTCGTTTATGTGTTTCTTTTGTTTTTGTTGTATTCAGGCTACAACAAGAAAACCTTGACACTAAATCAACCCCCATGAACATCTTAATGGAGGAGAAGAAGCTGCCCATGCCTATGGTGGCACATATGAGTGTTGTGACGTTGGCAACAATCCTAATGAATTATGAGGCGGATGATGTCTAGGGATATACGGAAATGGTCAATGCCCTGGAGGGAATTGGGTCATATAACGTCAGGCTAAAGAAGTTGGACCTTAATTTAAAGAACATGATGAGCCCTCCAGCAAAACCATCAGTCGAGGTACCACCATTCCTAGAATTAAAAGTTGTACCCCTACATTTAAAATATTCTTTTCTAGGGGAAAACAACACCTTGCCTATGATTATAGCAGCATATCTTGCATAATGTGGGGTAGAACTTTGAGTTCCAAGACTAGTGGTACCTCGACTAATGGTTTTGCTGGAGGGTTCTCTCTGTTCTTTAAATTTAAGGTCCAACTTCTTTAGCCGAGAAGATACAAAAAGGAAATTGGGTGGACCATTGCTGACATCATCGATATCCCCCCCAGGCATTTGCACACACAAAATTCAGCTTGAGCCAAACTGTGTACCCAGCATAGAGCACCAAAGATGACTGAACCCACCAATGTAAGAGGTGGTTAAGAAAGAGATTATGAAATAGCTCGATGATGGTGTAGTTTATTTGCTGATAGCAAGTGGGTTAGCTTTGTATAGTGTGTCCCAAAGAATGGCGGGATCACAGTCTTGCCAAATGAGCAAAATGAGCAGATACCGACAAGAGTAGTTACATGTTAGTAGGTTTGCATGGACTACCGGAAACTTACTCAGTGGACCCAAAAGGACCACTTTCCAAAGCGTTTTATGGATCAGAGGCTTAATAGGTTGACAGGTAGAGGATGGTACTATTTTTTTCATGGTTACTCAGGGTATAATAAAATTTCAGTTGCTCCAGTGGATCTAGAGAAGACCACCTTCACCTATCCTTATATGACTTTTTCTTTTAGGTGGATGCCCTTTGGGTTGTGTAATGCACTGGCCAAATTCCAGTGCTTCATGATGTCTATCTTTCAAGACATAGTGGAAGACACCATCAAAGTGTTTATGGATGACTTCTTAGTTGTGGTCAACTCATTTTAATATTGCCTTGCGCATTTGAGTAAGGTGCTAAACAGATGTGAAGAAACTAATCTCTGTCCTTAATTGGGAGAAATGTGATTTCATGGTCAAAGAAGGAATTGTGTTGGGCCACAGAATTTCAGGAAAAGGGATAAAGGTGGATAAGGAGAAAATCGAAGTAATAGTAGGATTGCCACATTCTATTTTTATCAAAGGTATCAGAAGCTTTTTGGGGCATACCGAATTCTATAAGAGGTTCAACGTAGATGGTCATTGAGTGAAATTGTATATGGAAAACACCAAGGAGGTAAGAGGAATTGAGCAGGTGTACCTTGACGAAGCCTGAATATTGTGTCGTGCCACGACATTATATCAGGTGTAGCATGGAAGGAAACCCATGAATGGTTAGTGAAGTCTGAGTAACTAACAGAAGCGCTTAGAGCACAAAAAGTATGTCCCTTTCCCAGTTCTTACATTTTATTCTTTGGGGACAAAACATGCTTTTTAAAGAGGGGTGTACTTGTGATTTTTGGGTATTGATTTTCATTTGAGGGATTTTGTTGTCGTGTTTCAATTTTCTCGGATATTCTATCTAGTAGAACCGACATGTTTAGGATTTTATTTTTGTATTTTGTTTAGCTAGAAGTAGTTTAGGAGTACTTTACAGCTAATAAATGCACATGTTTGATGTTGTGAAAAATAAATGACCCATTTTAAAAACTTTTGGGTTTAGCTATGTATATTGACTGCAATGCATGACTTTTGTGGATCTTTGTATGGAATTTAGTATATTAGCATATGTAATTGTAGCTTAGTTGTGCATGAACCAGATAGGTTTAATCATTGTAAACATGTACCATGAGTGAGTGAGGATTCTTACTTAGTTCAATACTACGAAAAGGATCTAGAATTTGCTCGGTTGGTATTTACATAAGTTGTAGGATAGTTGATTAGGAAAGGATCATAGTTGTTTTTGTTTTAGTCTAATTTAGATTAAATGACCCTACCAAATATAAATAAATTCCTTGATCCAGACTTTGAGCCTAAACGTTGATTATTTTTCTTTGTTTACCCATTCACCTTTCCCATGTTTATAATAAACTTATTTGGACCTAGTCCCTCACTCAACTCAGGAAAAATGCCTATGTTGAGGGTGGCTATAGTAGGGGTGCGTAGACTATGAGGAGGTGGAAAAGAAAGAGAAAGTCAAAGAAAAGAGAGGTGTGATGTAAAAAGAAAAAGTAAAAAATGAGCTTAATTGTTAAAAGAAAAGAAAAAAGAGTTGAAACACATTGAATTTGAATGGTGAAAAAGGAGCAAAATGTTTAAAGGAGAAGAAAGGGGTAAAAAGTGTAAAGTGAAGCCATGTTGCAAAGTGTAAAGGAGGGTTAGTCACTAATATCCATATCTACCATACCCAATCCGAAGCCTACATTACAAACTGAGAAAAGTTCTATAATGATCCTCGCCTAACTGTTTGAAAAATCAAAGTAAAGAAAATAAGGGCAAGCCTATGGTATCCGATGTGCAGTATTTGGAGCTTCGTTATGAGAGTCTTACTTGATTACACCAAAGTTCATATATCTATATATTTATGAGTTTTGGGGACTTCATTTTCTGTGAGGTACATGGTTTGTATTGAATTATGTCAGTTCTCTGTGTGAATAGCACTAGTGATAACTTAATTCTCTACTGATAGTCAGATTTCATATCTTGATCCCTGTATGTCATGAGTTGTAGTTGCATGTCTGCATAACTCACTTGGTTTGAATGAAAAAGGGGTCAAAAGATGATAATATTTTTTTTGCAAATTTTGTTATGTTGGCTGTAGGTCTTCTAGTTTACTGTAATACACCAAAAGTGCCTAAGATTAGACCCGGGATCAAAGAATGGAAGTTGGCGGAAAACTAGAAAAAATGTTGCAGGACTAACTACCCAACAGATTGTTGGTCCAACCAAAGACCCATTGGAAGCAGTTGTGGGAAGTGTAGGTCTGGTGACAGTGGAAGCAACGAGTGATGTAACGACTTGTTGTTGGGAACAACGAGTCATCGTTTGTAATCATAGTGACTACTGGACTTTAGCATTGATATAAGGGGTCACCCACGACCCGTCGTGAGATGTAAAGAGTCGTGGTCATGAGTCGTTGTATGGGATGTCAATATTTTCCAGAGGACCTAACAGAAGGCAACCAAGACTCGTTGGATGAAGTAACGAGTCATGGTGAGGATCATTGTGAGGAGAAGTATAGGATCTGTAGGAGGAAGCAACGATTGAATCAACAACCTATTTGATGAAAGGAATACTCGTATTGTAGAGTTCGGGGGTTGAATTTGAGATCAGGGTCTTGGCAGTGCAGATGACGGACGGCTACCACGAGTCGTGGTATCCTCCAACGACTCATTGGTACATCCGTTAGTACACCCAGTGCAGACTTTTCAGGATTTCTCATTAAGGGTATTTTCATCATTCCTACGCTCTAAGGCCCTAAACTATGTCAATTTTATGTTATTTTCCAAGTGTATTAAGATAGATTAATCCCTTATAGCCTATTCATTCTCATGCATGCAAAGTTAGAAAAGTTTTCAGGTGATCAAGCTAGTCTTCAAGGTGTTCTTCATCAATTCCCCTTTGGGCTTTCATGAAGTGTTGAAATTTGATTCTTTCCAGGTATTTAGGGTTATGAGTTAGTGTTTTCATTCACACCCATGCAAAATCTATCCTAATTCATGAAATTTGATCAAAAATCTTATGGGGTTTTAACTTAAATCTTGTG